>WSXT02223910.1:0-16730 GCA_011762715.2 Neuroterus valhalla | reverse complement strand
GTACAAACTCACACTTACGTATAGTTCAAAACTTCCCGAGCATGGCGTGCCGTCTGCATTGTACAAATAATATGGCCCCCTATGTGAACATGGCGTATACATAACCTCAAAGTGACTGAAATGTCGGCCATATTTTTTAACAAATGCGGTTAGCACGCCACGCTCAGGATGTTCATGTACTGCGCACGTATATGTACGTGTTAGTGTCAACAGAAAATTGACCGTTTCCGGTGAAGTCCATACATTACAGATTGGTCTCCTTATGTCTATACTCCATGACAGCAACTAAACAGGTCATTATCGAGTGGATCCGTCCATAAAGAACGTCGATTGTCTCGCCGGTTCGTCATCGTGTTCTCATCTAATTCAGCACCCCGAACCCTGAAACGATCGGCAATACTGGCCGAACCATTGTCAGATGCTCTGTGCGTTCGATCATTTTGAACCGCATCCATAATTGGATTTGAGTTGTAAGTTTCCATAATTAATCCCACGAGTAGCTAGGGAAGGGATCGTCCACCCTCACAGTGCCCCTCATGGAAGAGGTACTCCAGAAGGTTGCCCGTTATTCCGCAACTGCTTATGTGTTTTCGTAACCGTATTCAGCAGAAACCCTTGGCACAGGGACCCTCTATCCGCAACCTGAGGACGCGTTCGGTGGCTTTGTCATAGGCCCACTGTCGTATATACAGGTGCCGAAACTCTCAGGAGTAGGGGTACCGCTGTTCATGAGGCGACCAGTGACGTTACAAAATGCCACGAAGGGCACCGTAGATGAGTAGCGGGATGCGCGGATGGTACGCAACCCAGCGGACACGTTCTGTAAATGTTACATAACAAAAAGGGTAAATTTATACATAACATTGTTACAATTGTGTTCTATAACAATTAAAGAACATTAGGTCACACTGTTCTGTAAGGCTGTTACTCTGGGGATACGTAACAGTTCTGGAATTTTTTTTTTGTAACTGATATAGAACAGAGTGATAGAACTGCTCTGTCACTAGTATGTCACACGTCTTCCATGAACGGAACATGAAAGTCACACTGTTCTGTAACGCTGTTACTTTGAGGATATGTAACAGTTCTGGAGTTTTTTTCTGCAACTAAAATATAATAGTGTGATAAAATTGTTTTGTCACTAGAATGTCACAAGTGTTACAAGAACGGAACAAAAGTCAAACTGTTCTGTAACTCTAAGGATATATGTGAAAATTCTAGGATCTTGTGATGTTACTAATATAGAACAGACTGATAGAATTTTTGTCATTAGAATGTAAGACGTGTTCCGAAAACAGAGCATTAAGGTTACACTGTTCTATAACACACTGGATGGACAATCCAATGAAAAGTGGTTAATTTAATTGAAGGCTTAGCCGCCATTTTCGATGTAAACAGCCACTAAATGTGATATGTCGACAAAACATTAGATCAATGTGACAGATTCAGACAGATGTTATATATAATCAATAAAGTGATATAGGGACGTCAAAAAATGTTGGTGATTTGTTCCTATTGTGGGGAAAGGGAGGTCAGTGGAGGCAGGACGTTTCACGCGTAAGCATATACGGTACATTCACAGGTTCTAAAATGTAGGTTATATTTTTGTTTACACATTTTTACATGCTCGTCAGAGAAAATTTTCCATTGTATTTTTCATCCTTTTTTAACGGATTCGAATGAAATTCAAGGGGTTTCAAAACGTGAGCATTTGACGGGAACCGGAGGGGGGGGGGGCAAATTCTAGACAAATCTTATACGTTCTATGATGCGAATGTGATAAATACAGTCTCTATAAATATATACAACACTATATTCCATAATAATGAATATTACCGAGTTTTTATTTAGTATCACATAAAATTTCATTTGATAATCTCATTATGTGTACTACTTATACTCATACTGGTAAAAACCATGGATTTTATACTGTTTATTAATTTACTTACACTTTTCCCTTCGTACTTCATTTGAATCCTACGCGAAATTCTTAGTAGCCGTCCACATCAAAGATGGCGGCTCAGCCTTCAATTAGTCAAACGACTTGACACGACTTTCTAGTGGGAGATTGTTTTATGACTTTTTATGTGGAACACTAGCAATAACAAATTAAGATAATATTTCACGAAAATTGGTAATATTTTTTATAAGAAACATAGGAAAAGATAATTCAGAATTGCAAGATTATATGCTGTTTCATTGTAGATTTAAGAGAAGAATCGAGCACTCTCCAAGAGAATAAAGCCATTTCTACACCTACTCCAATATCCTATCCTATTATGCTTATTGGAACACCACCATCAGTTGTATCGAGGCTGTGTCCGGATTGATAACGTAGAGCAAAGTGTGCAGCCGCGGGTAGAGATTTATTGCCTCTTATTTGCAAAAGTAGCCCCCATATCCACACAAATATGAAAAATATATGTATTTTGATCTCATACACTTATTGTTAATAAGGAAAATTTTGTTCACTTATTAATTTCATTCTGATATTCAAATTTTCTATTTCTTTAAATATTTTACGCATTTGTATCTGTTACATATGTAAATAAAATTTAAATTGTCATTACACAACACAGTATCTATCATGATTATCTTGTTCACATCAATTTCAAATCAATTTTATTTCCAATATTCCTTGGGATTTGAATTTCGCGGCTTTGAAAATTTATATAAATCACCTGATGCTATAAAGAGAGCGCTGGAAACTGTGTAAAGAGAAATACATTGAGCTCTTACGGCAGCTTCCACTCTCTCTAATACTCTCTGGTTCAAAAGTCTCCCTACAATATTGGCGCGAAATTCAAACTCCAGCATTTTCACTCATTTCTTTCAATCACAAGTTTGCTTAATTCCAAGTAGAAAAAATGCAAGTTAGGCCCATTTCCTCAAAGATAGTCCTTGCGAATAAGAAAACATTTATAAATAATATTTTTTCTAGTTTCTGAATTAATGATCTTTGACGATCGTCAATCCTTTTATTCGATTGACCTGCATCGAAATCAATTGCTGGAACTCTTCGTCCGAAATTTTTGATCTACTAACTGAATCCGAAGGCATTATATGCGTGAAAGTATTCGTCATACTTCCGTAATGTTCGAGGTGAATCATAATTAAGGCGTGGACACTAGGTTTGATGTACTCGAGTCTCTTATTGAGAAAAGTCTGGAGTTCCTGAAGCAGTTCAGAATGGAAATTTCTTAGTTTTTTTGCAGCAGTTTCTTGAAGATCGCGTTCCCTTTCGAGTTTTGCGACGTGATTTGCTGTTTTGTCCCTTTTCTCTTGGAGCTTTTTCATCCGGAAGTAGCAAGTTCTCCAGTTGTTTACGAGTTCTTCTCGTTTTGCTAATTCGGCTGAGATTACGGAAAACTCGTCACGGAGTTTTTTCAGGGGCTCGATAAAGGTTTTCTCGCAGTGGTGTATCATCTCTTGGACACTCTTGCCAACCTGGAAGGTGTTAATTGATGAGTAATTTTAATAAAATTTGATCAAATCAGTAATTCCATGATGATTTAATAATTAGTAGAGTAATAATTTCGAACTTACCTTACCCAAATTTCTTCGTGCAACTGAAGTTAACGATGAATGAACATTCGTTTTTAAAATTAACGAAATCGAAAAAAGGACAGTAAGGAACGATTATCTAGTCCTAAACAAAAAAATCAATAAGAAATTATATTACTGAAACTTTTTTCGAATATAAAAATTAAAGACTAGATCAACGTTCCTCAGCCTATAATTTGATGATTTTACTCTAATATAAATTTTTCTTTTGGGTTTTTTCATTTACCTGAGTTGTAACGGAATGATAATCCTCGACTATTTTTAGGAAATCTTTGCTCACGTGGACAAGGTCGTAATTTATCAAATTCGTCGTGAGATGTTGATCTGCTTCGTCCAAACTTCCGATTGCTGATAGATATTTTTTCATCTCCTTTATCATTTTCCTGATTGAATCTTCGATACTAAAAATTAATGAATGTTCGTGTGAGGCCATGTAATGCCTACCCGCTTCTTACCTTACCAACATATTTTAGTCCAGTATATTTATTCGGATTCCAATATGTTTTATCGCAATTCGTTGGGTAAGAAAAATTTCTTCTGCCATCTATAGGGTGCCATATAGGGAAGTTAAATCCAAGTTTTCGACCATCAACACTTCGCAGATTGTCCGCCGTCTTAAATTAAGGGGTGATTTCTTGTATCGCGTACAGGGAGTAAGAGAAGAGGAGGCGCAACTCCATACACACAAAGTGGGCTGAATACCGGGAACGAGATCACCAGTTCCCCTTGCTCGCATCAGACCCACCTAGCGACCGCCGACGAAACCACAGCCAGCTGAGTTAACCGACGGCTTGCTCAGGGGGTTATATTTACATTCGAGAAGAATATGAAATAATCAGATAATGATATGATAATCTTAAAAAACGTCCCTGAAAAGCGATTAAATTAATACGAGTCAACTTATAACAAGCTTTTAAGCTCATATCGGTAACCTAAACCACAAGGCTCTCAATGAATATGGACGATTTGTTGCCAACAGATGCAGATGGTGCGATGGCTGCGCGAGCTTAACTACTCGCGCGATGAAGGTCGTGGGATCAAATCCTCTGTCACGATTTTTTTTTTACTTTTTTATTCTTCAATTTTTTTAGATTCTCATATAAGAATTGTCTTTTCAAAATGGCATTTTGAGATTAAGCAATTTATTTAAATAGATTTCTTTCAAATAAGAGAAAGGCCGTTTATGAAAAAAATGCCATAATACTTTTTTTGCGGAAATCGCTAGGAGAGCATTCAAAAAGCTTAACCTGAAGAATGCGGGATCGTTCAGGGGCGGATTTTTGAGAAAACTCAAACAGATTTTGGATTTGATGTATCTCGGAAATGGTAGGTTCTCGGGAAAATTTGTAAGAACAAAAAATGTTGTGGACAATGTTCAAATTGAGCTTTTTGAATGCTCTTCTAGCGACTTCCGCAAGAAAAAAAAGAAATTTTGGTATTTTTTTTCCAAAAACGGCCTCTCTTTTATTGGAATGAAATCTATTCAAATAGATTGCTAAATCTCCAAACACCATTTTGAAAAGACAATTCTTTTATGAGAATCTAAAAAAGTTGCAAAATAAAAAAGTTGAAAAAAATCATGATAGAGGTTTCGATCCCACGACCTTCTTCGCGCGAGTATATGGTTTAGCTCGCGCAGCCATCGCAGCATCTAACATCTGGTGGCAATAAATCGTCCACGTTCATTGAGAGCCCCAGGTTTAGGCTAACGATATGAACTTAAAAGCTTGTGACGATTTAACTCGTATTTATTTCATCGCCTTTCAGTGGCGTTTTTTATAATTATCATACCATGATCTGATTATTTCATGTTCTTCTCGAAAGTAAATATAACCCCCTGAGCAAGACGTCGATTACCTCATCTGGCTGTGATTTCGACGGTGCTCGCTAGGTGGGTCTGATGCGAGCAAGGGGAAGCTGTCGATCTCGTTCCCGATAGTCAGCCCACTTTTCGTCGTGACGGCCATATGAGTTGCGCCTCCTTCTCTCTTACTCCCTTATCACGTATAACAGTCGTATTTTTGATTTGATCAAGAAAACAGTTGATACCATATTTCATGATAAAAATTAGGTCTACGAATAAATATATTTGATGTTCTCTCGTATTTTGCTTATTTGTTCCTTAAAAATTTATAATAAAAATAAAAAGAGGGTTGAACATTTTTTGAGATAGAATATCTTTTTCGATTTCGATGCTATCGCAAAACTTTTGAGACAGAAGTTGTAATTCACATGATTCTCTTCAATTTGTATTTGAAACTTTTTCTCGTATGAGCAAGTGTTCACTTACCGTAGCGTTTGAAAGTTGCGTGCACCGTCAATTAAATATGGTTTTGACTTTTTTTTGTGTGCATGATTTATATTGCAATCGTCTCTTTTTTTTCATCTTGAATTTTTCATGTTTTTAAACTTAACTTTGATTGTTTCTTATTGGCATTTCAATTATTTACTATTCTTCAATATAATTGTATACGATTATTCATATGATTTCTCTTGTTTGTTGGAAGAATTATTGAAAAATTCTCAAAAATAAAGAAAGAGAAAATTTCTAGAAGAATTCGATAACAAAACTTATTCACTAAAATTGTGAGATTCATGTTACAAACCCCACAATCTTTAATTTTTGAATATGCAATCTGTAATGAAATTTGAAGGTTCTTGATCAGTTTGAGTTTTGTTTTTTTGTTTCACAAATTTACAAAAAATCGTTATATTTCTTCAATAATCTGTAAACATGCTGCTGATAGTATTGAAATATTGTTGTTATGGTTTAAAATATAATTGAACAATAAAAAACATGAGAATAATTTCAAAGCTCAATACATTTTTTAAATTATTTCATTATTATGTAAAAAATATCAATACTTTTTCAACTCGACAGTTGTCATTTTGCGTGAGTTTACGAAAATTTTTTTGGTCATCATAATAATGTACCGACGAATTTCAAAAGTCATGCATCTTATTTTACTATATATTTATCTCCATTTTTTTCCAAAAAATTATGTGTTGCTGAACTTAAGAGTTATATTTGTTCAACAATTTAACGCTGCTATAGATATGCTGTTGATGATATTCAAGACGCAGAAACATTGTTTTTATAATTCAGAATATAATAATACATTTCGAAGGATTTGAAAATAATGAATTGGTGATTAAACACAAAATTTTTTCAAGAAAACTTATAAAATAACTCACGCGATTTGGAAACCTTTGAGTAGAAAAGTTTTGGATTTTTTTTCACTGTGAGGACAAAGAATTCGAAAACTTATTGAGCTCTGTAAATTTTTTTTTTCGAAAGTGAATATTTATTGATAAACCAAAATAAAAACTTCTATGACCTAAATATTTTTGTGGCAAAATGATACTTGCAGAATTTCGAGCAAATGAAGCATGAAAAAAATGGCCTAAATTGCACTTTGACTTCAAAAAATGTTAGTTCCCAAACAAAGAATTTTGACAGAATGAGATTATTGTTTTATATTGTTTATTTAACTAACTTGTTAGAATAATTTAAGAAGTGAGTTAAATTAACAGCATTCATTATAAATCTATATTAGCCAAAATTCTTTAATTGGAAACTGCTATTTTTGAAAGCAAAGCGCAATTTTTGTAGTTATTTGAATTCTCTTTCTGTAAGACTTATAATTTGACCAAAAGCGGTTGTATCATCCAAGTTTTTGTTCACTCCATCAGCAAGGATAACCTTTGAAGCAAAAAATTCATACCTCAATAATTTTTCAAATTTTATTACTTACCTTGAAAAAAAATTGAACATTTCTCGACTCAAAGTTCCCATTTCACGTGCTCTTTTATTTTAAAAACATTTAATATATTAATTTGCAAAATTCATTTTTTTCTTAAAAAATTGTATGCACTGTTTTCTTGATTGAATAAGAAATACGACTGTTATTCTCGATACAAGGATGGCGGATTCAAGGTGGCGGACAACCTGCAAAGGGTTGACGGTCGAAAACTTGGATTTAAGCTTTCTATATGGTACCCTAAAAACGGCAAAAAAAATTGTCTTACACAATAAATTGCAATAATAAAATCTAAATATACTGTACTATTTTGCAATATCTTACATTCACACAAATTAGGATGAGGAGTTGACACATTTGAATTAAATTATTTGAAATTGAAATCGGTTAAAATATAACCATTTCTTTCTGAAATCAAGTATTGAAACATTGGAAATGTTTGATTTAATTTTCAAATTTTTTATACAATTTTATTGTTGAAAAAAATTGTCAGATAAAAAATTTGCGAAATAAAATGTAGTACAGTTTTTAATTGAAAGGATTTGAATTTCCATTATTCCCAATTGAAAAGCTTTTGAATTGAATGTTTCGAAACTATTTTCAATCTCAAACGTCTATAACTGAATAGTTTAGATTAAATAATCCAAACTGAAAGAGTTAGAAAATAATTAATTCCAAAAATTCTCCCTAATTTCAAAATTAAAAGACTTTAAAATCGAACATTTTCGAAAACAGGATAATTCTAAAATTACAGGGATTGGAATTATATCCTTTCTAATTGATAGCATTACAAATTGAATAATTTAAGATTCAAAATTTGGAAAGAAATTTTTTTTAGAGGAAATAATTTCAAATAACGATAAGCATATTTTAAATCTTCGGATTAAGGTTAAAGAACAAATTCTCAATTGAGAAATGTTTGCAATTGAATAATTTCAGATTAAAATTGAGATAATAGGAAAATTGTCGATGGAGAGGATTTTAAATCATTTCAAGACGAAAGTGTTGAAATTTATGCAATAGAAAATTGATTGTGTTTGAAATGGAACATTTTCAAATGAGAAGCTCTCAAAATTAGAACATTCCAAAATTTATAAAATGTTTGGAATCATAGAATTTTTATTTTCAAGTTCAAGAATAGGATAGTAAGCATTCAAAATCTCCAATTTGAAATTGAATAAGTCCGGAATTATATCTGTAAAAGATTAAAAAATTTTAATTGACCTTTGAATTATGACATTTTGAAAAAATCTTTATTTAAAAACCTTCGAGATTGTATAATTTTATAATATTATATTATATATTATAATAGACTTTCGAGCTTGGAGCATAAAGATTGTAAAATAGGCATTTAAAATTGAAACCTTAAAAATAAAAGATTTTCATTATTACATTTAAATAACAGGACCTCTTTTAATCTAAAATTAAGTAAGTTCGAATTCGGATCTGTCAAAGATGAATATTTTCAAACTGACTTTGTACTAATAACATTCCGAAGAATTTGGAAACTTCCTGATTGGAAGTTTGCAAGTACATATCTTAAAATTTTATTACACTATTCTGAATTGAAAGTTAAAAAAATTAGTTATTTTAGATTCATATGAAGGTTGATCGGCGACTTTAAATCTTTCTGTGAAAAAAAATTGCTGCACTAAAAATAAGAACATGTAAAAACTATAATTCTTATTTTATTAGGAATTTGGTAACCATTATATGGTTTTGAATCACTTTCAATATTTTGAACTTTGTATCAAAAATTATTTATTATCTTACTAGATTAATTTTTGAACTGCAAAATCCAGGTCTGAATCCTCGATTGCAGAAATTAGAGGAGCTGCAGAACTTGGCCTCTGAGTTGGTGTGAGGAAATTTCTCTTATGCGAAATCCTAAAAAAAAAATAATTTTTAAATGATTTTTTTGGAAAATTTAGAGGAAAAATATAGAAGGTTATGTTTTAAAAGATATTAAAAACAAAACGTACTAACAATTAGGAGATCATTATGGATTAATATATCTAAATGTTTTAGATAAAAAATAATAAAATATTTGAAAAATATTATTACCAAGTCATTTTGATATCACTATATCCTAACCTCACTTTGTAAGCAGTCCACAAGACTCAATAAAACTCAATGCAATACTTCAAAAGACAAAATTTATGAACGAATTAGATGTGAAAATTAAAAATTTATCGAAATTTCTCCCTTGAACTGTTTGAAAGGAGAAATTAACAAAATTTCGAAAATCCTGACATCTGTCAAACTTTCGATATTCAAGTTTCAAACTTGAGAAAAAAATCAGAATATACGAATGAGATTATGTACAGGCGAAAAATCACATTTTTCAAATTTTGTAACAGCTTTTTGATTAATTTGAATCGAATGGCGAAGTAAATAAATACAAAAACAATCTGGTGAATCTGACATTTCTTTTTCGATAAATGTCCGTTTTGAATGTTTCCCGCTAGATGGCGAAGTAGTTTTTGTCACGTGACGAAATATGGTGTTTTTCCGGTTTTCTGGTTTACTTCCGGTCACCAACGCAACATTAAAAATAGGTAAGTTTTTGCAAATTTTTCTTTATAAAAATGAGAATAATTTATTAGAAGAAGAATTTGGTGGATTTGTTCGGAAAGTGGAAATAGGATTCTTTGTGTAGGCATATTTTATTCTCTGCTTTCATTCAAAATGTGATTGCAAATTAGTAAATCCGGGATGATGACACATGTTACTGACAGATGGTCATTTTTGCTAATTTTTTGTGATAAAAGAAATTGTTCGTTTGTTTTTATAAATTTAACTGAGGAACTACATATGTTTCTGTACAAATTGTTCTGATTATCTTATATTGTTGAATGAAAAATCTTTTGAAGACAGTTTGAGGTTAGGATTTTTGTTCTCTTTCAAGAATTTATATTTTTGTTTTTGTATTTCTAGTCTCGTCAGTGACTTCTAATATAATCATTCCTGCTTCTGAATCTTTTTTATATAAATTGTTAAGTCTGTAATTGCATTTATATTATTAATTATTATTAGAAATATTTTGTGCTCGCGCAGTGAGGATAAAACTCAAAATGACGAATAGCGATTTTTATATCATTATGGAACGAAATCAATTTTTTAATTGAAGGAAAGGTACCTTTAAATAAGTATAAACAATTTAAATTGTCATCCAAAAACTATGCAACAATAAAAAAATATATATACATCGTAAATTGTTATTAAACTTGATAATAATGAGAAAAATTATGTTCTTACTTGATAAATCGACATTTTTGAATTGGTAACGATATTCAAATTGATGCAGTACTGCAGAAGCTGTACAGCAATAAACAAATTGTTGATCATCGTGAATTATTATTTATTTCAAATCAATTATATAAAATCATGATTTTTAACCATTCGATATTGCTTTTTCTTGATTTCAAAACCCGGAAAGATGAACTTTGAACAGATAAATTTAAATCTAAAATTATCATTTTCAACCAAGAAAGATGAATTTCCAACCAAATTGTTCAACTTTCTAGCAAAGGAAGAATGAATGTTTGAATGAGTAAAATTTTCAAAGAAATAGTCGAATTCCCAAACCAGAAAGATCAAACTTCATCCAAAAAAATTAGATTATTTTTCACTAGAAAATTTAACTTTTCTACCATAAAAGACGAATTCCCAACAAAATAGTAGATTTTCCAAGCTGAAAATAGTCTAATGTTCTAGAAAGCAGTTGACTTTTGAACCCAAAAGAGGTGAATTTTCAACAAAAAAGATTATTTTCAATCAAACAGTAGTTTTTTCATTCAAATATTTGAACTTCCATCAAAAAGAAAAAAACGGATTTTGAACAAAACAAGTGAATTTTTACTCTTGAAAGATGCATTTTTAACCAAATAATTGGATTTCCGAAACAAGAAAGATTAAACTTTAGCCAAAAAGAAAGCAACATTATTTTATGCCAAAAAAGAATATTTTTCTACCACGGAAGAGAAATTTTCACCAAACTAGTAGATTTTACAAGCTATAAAAGTCGAATGTTTCAGGAAACGATTGTCTTCAAAACCAACAAAAATTTTAACGAAAGCAAATAAGTTTTATACCATAAAAGATAAATTTTCAATATAAAGAGACAAATTTTCGACAAAAAAGTTGAGTTTCGAAGGAACATTTTTCTCAGTTTGAAATTCAAAATTGAAGGTTTTTCTTTTTCGAATCTTACTATTTGGTATACAATTTTTTTCGGTTGAAAATGATATTTGTAATTTAAAATTAATCTCTTTGGGTAATGAATTTATTTATTATAAAAAACAAATCATTTCTGTAAAAAATTATCTTTTTTGATAGAAACTCCTGTTTTTTGGATTCAAAAGTAAAGGAAAAGCAGCCCTTTTAATTTTAAATTATGATTTTATATAATTCATTCGAATTTAATAAAAATTTACGATGTATATCGAACTTTTACTGCTGCATAGTTTTTGGTGAATAATTATATTTGTAAATAATAATTTCAAAACACCTTTTCATCCATTAAAAAGTTTATTTTGTTCCAAAATAACAAAAAAGTCGCTATTTTATCATTATTTTTATAACTCTATCGTTGATTTGCGAACATGAGATTTTTTTTGTCATCTGTAACTTTTCGGGTACCAAACAGAGGCTTTCCTACCCCCTCCAACTTTGAAAAGAGACTTTTTTCGCTCCGCTCTGATGCTCATTAATAGAATTAGTTTATAATTTGTTTCTCAGAAATATTGTATTTATGTTTCATTTCTGTGAAAATAATATTCACGTCAATCTTGATTAATTTCAATTCTGGAGCAAGGGTATTTTATACTAAGTAAATGTTGTCGGTAAATATCTTCAAAGTGTCTGTTAATTTGTAGCGAAAATGTTATTTTTTCATCCTCTTTTTAGGCGAAAATTATTTACAATTAGTGGATCATTAGTCGAAAATAGAAAATTGTGTTCTAAGGTATAATTTATAAAAACTTGTTCTTTTTACCTAGAGAGGGTCTATAAAATTCTTGCTCCAGGGTTAAAAATATATTTTTTCAAACAGGTAATCATGACGGAACTATCGTGGGAAGATAAGTACAAACTAATTACCCGAAACCTGGCCGAATGGTTGGGAGACGACAAACTGAAAACGATCCTGAAAGAACGGAATTTAAAAGTTTACTGGGGCACAGCAACAACAGGAAAACCTCATATCGGATATTTTACGCCGATGTCGAAAATCGCTGATTTTTTAAGAGCAGGAGTCGAAGTCACAATTCTTTTTGCTGATCTACATGCGTATCTGGATAATATGAAAGCTCCCTGGGATTTATTGCAACTTCGGACCCAATATTACGAAGCAGTGATTAAATCGATGCTGAAGTCGATCGACGTGCCTCTGGATAATTTGAAATTCGTCAAGGGAACCGATTACCAGTTATCTAAGTATGAAATCAAGATTACTATAATTACAATTTTTAGGTTTAAACTTCATTCAGCTTAACAAAAAAATTATATTTCGAGAGGCATTGAATCATTTTTAACGAAGATCACTCTTTTACCATAATAGATTTGAAGTGTCAACCTGAAACGATTGATTTTCAATTTGAAAAGATTATTTTAAGCAAAAAAGATGAATTTTTTCACTGAATAGTTGAAATTTAAGAGAAGAAATTCAACTAAAGAGTTTCGCTTCCAATCAAACAGGTAAATTTTCAACAGAATAGTGGGATTTTTACCCTAAAAAGTCGAATGTTTCAGTTTCACTATTTTGTTGAAAATTCATTTCTAAACTCAAAAATTTAACGGTCTTCTCAAAAATTCGTCTTCATGGCTTGCAAATCAGGGTGGCGATTCGGCGGACGATTTCACATTCCCGGTCATTTCATGGTTCTTCCCGTTCATGTTTTTCAATTTTCCCGATTAAGTAGGAGTAACATATTCATATTTGTCGCAAAACGCAAACATTTATTTTTATTCACGACGTTAATTCCAAACATACTTTAACACAACAGATCGAAGCATGCAAGATAAATCAATTTTGAAAAGAATAATCTAATTTTCAAAAAAAAAATAATAATATCATTTCTTTTACAAAAATTGAAACAGTTAAAGTTACAATTGAAAAAATCGATTTGCGATAGAAAAATAAAACAGATTTCCAACAAAATAGTTTATTTTGCAACCAATGTGATGAATTTTCAAAAAACATAATGAATCTTCAAAGAGAACAGTTCAATTTCATTACGAGAAGATGAACTTATAACTAAGAAGATAAATATTTAACTGGAGCACTTCAATTTCCAACCATTAGGGTGAATATTCAAACAAGAAGATTAATTTCCAAATAGAAAGAATCATTTTCTAAAAAAAAATATAATGTTTGAACAAAATAGTTGAATTTCAAAGCCAAAAAATAATCATTTTCAACCAAAAATCTAACAGTAACATTTTTAGTTTGAAAACCCAATTTTTAACCAAACATAAGTGTTTTATACTAGAGAAAAGAATCTTTCACTGAAAAAGATTATTAAATGAAAATTTTATTACTCAAATTTTAATTTTATCTTTCCTTTAAAATTCGTCTTGTCTTTTGAAAATTAAACCATTTAGTCGAAAATTCTTGTACTTTTTTCAAATGCATCTCTTGGTAAACAATTGGTGTTCTTGGTAAAAAATTGATCTGTGTAGCTTAAAAATTCAGCTGTTCTAATAAAAATTCATCTCTTATGCTGTAAGTTTAATTTTTTATGTAGACAATTCAACTATTTTGCCAAAGTCATTGTTTTTTAACAAAATTTCAACTATGCTGTTAAAAAATCGTTTTTTTTATAGAAAATTATTCTTCTTGGTTGCAAACTCAGCTGGATGTTGGGTTAAAAATTCAACTAATTTCCTTAACTAAATAACTTTCGTTAGATATTCCTATATTTTTTCTAATTTTCTGCTTGTTCAAGTCAACTATTTCAGTCTAAAGTTGATTCTTCTTGTTTGAAAATGAACTTTTTTGTTCCAAATATAACTTATGGATTAAAAATCCAAATAATTTGATAACGATGAATCTATTTTTCGGAAGTTTAATTATTTATTTCAAATCTTACCTATTTTTTTAAAATTCTTTCTTTCGGATTCAAAATTCAACCTCTCAGTTTTGTTTTAACTGAACGGCTTTCTAAAAAATTCGTCCTTTTGGAATGAAGAATTTTTTTTTTGGTTGAGAATAAACTTTTTGAAATTCGGCTGAAAATTTAATTGAATTCAATTTTTATGCATCAAAAAGTAGTTTGTTTATACACATAAGAAAGTAATATTATTAAATATTTTATTACAGAGAATATTCTTTAGATCTCTACCGCTTGAGTTCGGTTGTGACTGAACACGATGCAAAAAAAGCCGGAGCCGAAGTCGTGAAACAGGTCGCAAATCCACTAATTTCTGGATTATTGTATCCAAATCTTCAAGCTCTGGATGAAGAATACTTGAAGGTTGACGCACAGTTCGGTGGAGTCGATCAAAGAAAAATCTTCACATTTTCGGAGAAATATCTGCCGGCTCTGGGATACGAAAAGAGAATTCATTTTATGAATCCCATGAGTAAGGGCATTCATGAAAATCTGGATTCCTATAATTGAAAATTCGGAAATTAAATAGAAATTGTCTTTTAGTTCCAGGATTGGCGGGAGCAAAAATGTCTTCATCAGAAGAGGATTCCAAAATCGATCTTCTCGACAACGCAGCTTCGGTGAAAAAGAAGTTGAAAAAAGCTTTCTGCGAACCGGGAAATGTGACTGATAATGGACTTTTGTCCTTCTCCAAACACGTTTTATTCCCCTTGATGAAAGAAGGAGAATCGTACTTAGTTCCAAGGGCCGCTGAATTCGGTATTCAGAATTTCAAAAATAAACGATACCTTCATTTTGACTAGAATTAGAAATATTTTCTTCTTCAGGCGGAGATGCAAGTTTTGCAACTTTTGAGGAGCTTGAGGCTTCCTTCAAAAAAGAGGATATCCACCCTGGAGATCTCAAAGCCGCGGTGGAAATTTATATAAATAGACTTCTTGATCCAATTAGGAAGGAATTCAACGATGATCCGAAATTGAAGGCTCTAAGCGCTAAAGCTTATGCTGCTCCTCAAAAACAAAGTAATTCTCTATTATCGTTTCGTATTTCTTGGATTTTGAATCTTTGTGAAATTATTGTAAAATTTCTTTATAATACCTTTCAAATTTTTTGAAATCTTCAATATCATCCGTAAATCTTTGAAAGTTTGAAATATCTCAAATCTGGTATACACTGGAAAGTGAAGTGGTAATTTGGCCAACATCTCGATAAATATATTTTATAATTAGAAGGGCGTATTTTTTATAAAAAAGACAAATGTTGAAGGAAAAAGTCAAGTTTGTGACGGGAAGAGTTGACTCTTTAGCAAAGAAGATCAACTTCTGGCCAAGTAGTTGAATAGCAATTCAAAAAAAGATTTGAATTCAACATTTTCTCAACAAATGAAAATTCATAAAGATTCTTGAAAATTTGGAACTGCGGAAATTTATGAAAGTTTTGAAAGTGTGTGAGAATCTAAAACTGTTCTTGAAAAATTGTGGAACTTTTGGAAATTCATGAAGATTTTTGAAAATTTCTCAGAATTTTGAAAAAGGTAGAAAAACTAGGGGAAATGAATGGGAAAATGTAGAAATTCGCGAAGTTTTCGCACCTCCTTGGGAGTTTAGAAAACATTTGAAAATTGAAAAATTGCTACGTCTATGAAATGTAGCTACTTGTTTGGAATTTTTAGAATCATTGCACTTTTTTTAATCTTTTGGAGTATTTATGAAATGGCTTACCATCTTTTAAAATATTAAGTCAGTCATTAAAATTTTTGTAAACCTTCTATAATAAATGTGAAATGATCAACAACTTTTTGGAATCTACAGAAATATCTCGAAATCTTTGATATATTTGAAATCTTTCAAGTCTTCGAAAACTCAATGGAATTTTGAAATCTCAAAAATCTTGGCATTCTATTAAAATCTTTGTGAAATTTTTTACAATCTTTTAAAATCTCCAACATCTTTGTAAAGATTTTACATTTTTAAAATCATCTCAATTACGTCCAAGATTCATCAATAATTTTTGAAAGAGATAATTGTAAGAACTACGATAAAAAGAGAATTAAGAAATAATGAAATTTCAAAAACTTCATTACTATCAAGAACAATGTTCAAGCTCTGAACAATTTATATCCTCCACATTTTCAAATCTTCCAAAATCTTAGAAACTTGGCAATCCTTTAGTATCTTTCTGTATTTCTTTGAAATATTTGAAAGCTTTCTGAAATTATTGCAATTTCTGTAAATCTTTTGAAATCTTTGTGGAATGATTAACAATATTTCGAAATTTTCAAAAATCTTTCGAT
>WSXT02223899.1:0-12176 GCA_011762715.2 Neuroterus valhalla | reverse complement strand
TATTCCCAAAAGTTGAAAGGAGATGTTAAAGGTGTATTTTAGATAAAAAGGAAGCAATCTATAATCGCGATCTTATATGCAATAAACCGCCGGATGAGCTGAGTGTTGACTTCAAGGAATCGCCAGAAACATAACTTGGCAGACTTATGTTCTCGAAGAGAAGTTAGAGCTATAATTATTGAAAAATTTATGTCAGAATAAGACTATACAGCTATTATTTGCATATTTTATATTTTTCTTGTCAAATAGATTGCATTTAGAGTTGAATTGTATTACACAAAGTGAAGAGCTATCAATAATAATTATAATGGAAACGGACCGCGTGCCCCCAGAAAAGTTTCAGGTGATGAATGGAGACTGGGTGTGTGGAATGCCGGATGTGTAAATGATTCAAAGGAAGAGGAATTGCGGGATACTATGCGCGTAAGGAAACTTTATATTTTGTGCGTGCCGAAAACAAATAAAAAAGGGATGTGAGATTATTAAGGCGGAGAATGGTCTCGAACTCTTGTCAGGTTTAGACAAGGAATCACATGTTAGCCAAGGAATTGGTCTAATTATGGATGAGAGAACAAAAGAGCATGTCAAAGAAAGTTGGAATCAGGAGACTGTTTATTGTAGCATGTTATGCTCCTGTTGATGGTGTCAGTAAAGAGGCAAAAGAGAGCTTCTGGGACTCGTTGAATGATGTAATAGAAACATGTGATTCATGCGAAAGAATAATATTACTCGGAGACATGAACAGTTGGGTTGGTGTGCAACGCGATGGTACTGACAGAGTAGTCGTTCTTTTCGGAGACCCGAAAACGAATGGCAATGGGGATAAGTTGATCAATTTGTGCTTAAAAAAGGGTTTGTTTATTACAAACACCTATTTTAGGCACAAAATGATACGCATGTATAAGTGGAAATGTTGCATCTCTTGCGGATTAGAATATAATGGAGAGCTGCAGCCTGAAGCGAAAAGGCAAGGCTCAAGCGTCCTTCGGGGCAACTCGGCTTCTTCCGCCTGCCGGGGACCCCTTTCCACATCGCACTCGCCACATTAACGAGTCCGATGAACGAGGCGTGTGTCGAAAAATGTGACGAAAAATGTGTCTCCTACTCTCGTGACGGGGTGTCCCGTTTTTCCCAGTTAGGTCGCCTCGCTCAGAGAATATTTGACAAGCTACGAGAGAAGGGCCCTTAGCAGCAAAAAATCGATTTTCTGATTATGAGCACTTATTATTATTATTATTATTAATATCACTTAGACCGAAATTTTCACTACTTGCGTGCTGAAAAATATAATACTCTGAAACTCTCAATGTAAACGAGCGGTCCACGTAGCAAGGAACGCGAAGAAAGTGATTCTACCGACAGGGCGCGGCATGACGTCACATTAAAATACTCAATAGTACCTAAAAGTTGTACACTAAGATTGAGTGACATTAAGTAGGATAATATGCGGCCTCTCCCTCTCCCTCTCCCTCTCCCTCTCCCTCTCCCTCTCGTACGATCGAAACGCTCAAACCACTTGATCACGCTTCGCTCGTAGTAGCTCATTCGCGCCGTGACGCTACGTTATATGTATATATTAGGCACTTAAGATAAGATTTTTATATTTTATACGTATATTTCAGAAAAAAATCAGTATAAGAGATAGAAAAGAACATTTTTGGTGTAAAAAAAAGCTGTAAAGGAACGGAAGTTATATGAACCCTTAGGGTACACATTATAAATGGAGAAGAAGAATGAACATTTGTTCTTACAAACAAAATTTCTTTGATTCCAAGTATAGTTTGTATAATAGTAATTTGTTTAATTCTAAGAAACTGTTTCTTAAGTTATTATTTATTATGGACTCTGCGACTAGGTTTACTGCAAATTTAATTCTGAGATGATTTACTTTTTGTTTGAACTCGAAGCTGCTTTTCTCAGCAGTGCGACTAGAAGGAAATCCTAATTTTGCATCTTCCGTGGTCATAAGCTCTGAACTCTCAGAGGAAAGGAAAAATAAAAATAAAGTAAAATCAAAGAGCAAATGGGCTAACGAAGAGATCTTTCTTTCGCTTGGCGTACGTTCGCGGCTCGGCTCGTTGCTTCCTTGGGCTCGTTCAGCCAATTACAAGGGTAATGTGTCATCCCCGCCAATTAGCGCGGAGAAAGTAATGTGTACTAGTCTTCTGAGTCTTCTGCTCTCAATGCTTTTTCTTTTTCACGAGATGACTAACTGCAGATAATTTAACACCTCTCTCCGAAATGACCCTGTCGACGCTCTACTATAATCTTTACAGATATGAATGTGAGAATCTATCAGCAGATTATATTGTAATTATTGTATACCAAGTTCCAATCATATGATTTCCGGACGTTATATCGCGTCGGTTTTCCGCAGTCTCATCCGACTAAAAAAAATGTCGTTCCTTAGTGATGAAAGTTTCTGTGTGCGAAATTTGTTCACCAGAACGGCGCTGCACGCAGCACGCTTTAACGATGCATGAAGCTTATTGGAAAATTTTATGAAATTTCAAATTATTGAGTTTTTGTACAAAGTAAAGTCGGAAAATATTTCCGAAGTTATTCTAGGACATAAAATTCACATTCTATATAAATCAAATGATTTAAAATAGGAAAATAACCAATTGAATTATGTAAAATTTATACCATAAATACAAAATATCTTGTTTGTTATAAGAGGAAGAAACTTGTAAGAGGCGAAATAAAGTTTGAAGAAAATTTGAAGAAAAAGGATGATCGTTCGTTCCTCTAGCTAAGGGGGCGCTCCATAAACCACGTGGCCCAATTTTCGCAACTTTTTGACTCCCCCCTCCTCCTATTTGGTCCACCGTGGCATTATCGTCGATACCTCCCCCCCCCCTCCCCCCTAGGGTTCTACGTGGTTTTTTCCTATCCCTTGTAAAAAGAGAACAAAACAACAAATTTTGAGGTAATCTCAATTTCTATTCTATTTTACCAATCTGAATAAAAAAACGGCGACACTAGCCACTCATGTAAGTAACTGATAGCAGGGAATACATTTTCTCCAGCATTGTCATCAAAACCTTTCTCTAAAGAAGCCACGTGGTTTATGGAAGGTCCCGAATCTGATTTTTCCGAAAAAATCTCTGAACAAAAACTAAAACCATTAAGCCAAATCTATTATGGGGTGAACGCAACTCGTAGCGTTGACAATATCGCAATCGAAATCTTATACAGAATAGAATATTTCCATCTTCTTTAGTTGCATTTTCTGAAATTAAGGAAGTTGAGAAAATATTAAACGGATTTTAAACTATAATAACGACACTGTATCTTATTGTACTTAATCCAATTTGTATAAAAATATGCAAATCATTTCCTTCGGTACTTCAAATACATTTTTATTTAATACATTAAAATTCATAATATCGTCTATGAGGGATTATTGAGGTACTGGTTTCAAGAAATATGAAGATAAATTTTGGAATTGAAAGTAGACGGTGGTGATTATTATTAATGTATTTGTAAGGAAAATATTCAACAAGATTTCATGTGAAGAGATTTTATTATACTCGTAAAATACCTACTTGAAATATATTTTTTAAAATTCTAATATTCTCATCACCAAAAAATTCTACAAAACTGTTGAATCTTCAACCCAAAAATGGAGACTTTCGCCAAAAAAGTTCAAGTATCTACCTAACTAGTTCAATTCTTCAGTGAATCTTTAATTTTCAGACCAACCAGGTGAATTCCTCACAAAAACTGTAATTTACAAAAAATATTTCGATTTTCAAGAAAGCAGTTAGATTTTTAACCAAAAAGAAGTATTTTTACCGAGAAGATAATTTGCCAATCAAAGAGGAAAATCTTCGAAGAAAAAAAATCTTTATAGAAAAGTTCAGTATTCATTCGAAAAGTTAAATTTTCGATTGGGAAAGAGAATTCTTCAAAGAAGATTAATGTTCTACGAAAAGAAATAATTTTCAACAAATTTTGAATTTTAAAGACAAAAAGACGGTGTATATACAAAACAGTTTAATTATTTATTCACCTGAAAATTTTTTAATCCGAGGAAAAAAAACAGTTTTCTAGATGGAAATTTGAAAAGTTAAACAGTTCAAAATTTATAAATTGATAAATAATTGACTAATGGAGGAGTTACACTGAAACTCTCATGGTCCACATATTATTAGAAGAATTCAATTTTCCAACAAATTGAGAAATTTCCGAACCGAAAGGAGAAATTTTCATCAAACGATTAAACTTTCTAATGAGAAAGATGGATCTTCTTCCAACAAAATGAATGTAAGATAGAAGACAAATTTTCAACAACAAAAATTTAGACCAAAAAGTAAATTTTTTTGAAACAGAAGTAAATTCCAAGGAACATTCCAGTTTTTAAAAAATAGCTCGATTTTCAACCGGAAAGTATCCTTATGATCAGAAATATCAAATTTCAACTAAATAGAACAATCTTTGAAAATAACATAAGTTTTATTATCAATTTATTGTGATAGCCTTACAATAACAATTCAAATTGTTATACGTACCGAAAAGAAATGAATTTTTTCATTTCCATATGCCAGTAGTTATGAACTATAACCGACTTATAGTTTGGTGCAATACAATTATTGCCCATTGTATTTGCACTTTGACATTGACTTTCTGGTCAATATTAGGTAAAAGGGTCTCACCAAATCACTGAAAAGTCACATATCAACCCATTTACGAATGAATACTGCATTTTTTGGAGAAATCACCGGTTAAGCCCGTTTACCACAATGCTTTTGGGTAGCATGCCGCGTGCAGCGCCGCCCTAGTGAGAAAATTTCGCACATAGTAACTGTCATTACTAAGAGGTGCAAGTTGTATTCTCACGTCCATGGGAGTCGGATAGGGCTGGTTTTCCGTAAGCCGTGAGGAGAGGGTAGTCGTAAATTTGAGGAAGAAAGCCGAGACTCATAGAATTTTCGTTTTGAGCCATTCGCTATGGTCAGTTTAGGTTTTGTCCGATGCAGAGAATAAATCGATTGTTCAGTTTATTTACGACGTTACAGCTCACGCGTTTCCAAAACTGTGCGAAATTTTGATTTAATAGAAAGTTGGGTATAAATGTTTCAAATCTTATGGTCGCATTGAGTTTCGAAGCTGTTATCATTCCCGTAAACAAATTTGTTACCATGTATTCGAAAATGTTAGTAAACCTATTGAAATAGTAAGCACATTCTTATGAACATTTTTAATATCAACACATTCATTTCCGTGTATGTTTGATGTTACACGAGGTGTTAATAAATACTCAATTCAGGCGTTCCCATACGCGTTCCTGAGTTCTTTTAAATTTACTTGAAGCTTTGATCTTTTTTATAATCAATTCTTTTAAATTTACCTGGTGGGATTCAGATCCATTCATCCCAATTCAGCCTGGGTCAAAGTAGTCCTTAATGATTGTATTCAAGTGAATATATGATAGCTATTTTTTAAACTTACGCTTACCCGAAAAGGGATTTGGCTTGATGGTATAATGATAACAATCACAAAAAGTTATCTGTATGCACGTGTATCACACTCTGTTCCTTGGAACAATTGTTCAAGGCAATTATTATGCGGAAACTTTTTAACACAGTTTTTCTACAACTTTCTGATCCCGAATGGTGGTTTCATCTAATTTAAGTTTGAATTTTAATGTGGATGGGTGTGAAGAAATGCATTCATCTGGCTCTGAGCCTATAAAAACCCTTTTGTGTCGCACCCGTGTTCTTCTTCAAAGTAGTAGGAGAAAACTCCCTACAGTGGATAGCAAAAATTTGTGAATTGCAGAAAACATAAAGTACAATATAAATTAAAGATTTCTTATGGCATGAATGAACTTGATATATTCAACCATGTGATAAGATTCCAGTAGAAGTGACCTTAAAAGCCAGTGAAAAGTTCTTTAAATTATTTGGAGTTGTTGAAATTTTGTCCACTGTTGGTCATTTCGCCCTACCCTACAGTGGACAATCGATTCTACACTGGAAGGTAGTACAGAAAGATGTACTTTTGCGTATCGATGGAGTATATTCTCTACCTGCGCTTCTTTTAAAACAAGCAGAAAAGTTTTATAATCACTATTTGAAATAAAATGAGCATAAGTATAAGGTCAGTAATTTTTCTCATATTTCACTATACATCTTTCAGTGGACGGGTTTTATGTGAGTTTAAGATTCTTATCGATCACACCAACGTTTCTGCGTCAAAAGTAACTATAAAATTCCTATAGAAATTAAAGCGGTCATCAGCTGATTCTGCCATGGAGTATTTACCAACCCCTATGAGTTTGAAATATCTTCATAATTTTTCACTTAAAATCCTCTGTAAGAATGACGCTGATATCCACATTAGAAAAATAAGAGTCTCAAGAAATATGCTCATAACAATTATCTGAGATATAATATATGATTCTCTGTTTAAAAGTATTACAGTTTAATGATGAAGGAATAAACATATATTATTGAACGGAATCACTCTGGGAATATTTGATTTACTTTGAAAAAATTAGTAATGTACACGATAAAGTTAGTTTATCTTGTTGAAAACTTTTTTTTTGTTATTTTAGTTATTATAATTAATAGGAACATGCAAATATATTTTGAGATCCTTTTTTACATTCTCATCATTTATGATTGAGAAAGTATTAGAATCACCCGAAATTACACATCTTTAATTTTCAAGGGGTTTCTACGTTTAAGGACCCCCTGAAGCCGAAAATCATGTTTTGGCGATAATGTCTGTCTGTATGTCCGTCCGTCTGTGTCAGAAACTGAAGGTCAAGTTCGTTAGCCAGCTACTTTGGATAAAAATTCAAAAAGTTGAAGCATTTAAAAAATTTTTGAGACCATTTATTTTCAAGACTTAAAAAT
Organism: Neuroterus valhalla; assembly: GCA_011762715.2. Taxonomy (NCBI): domain Eukaryota; kingdom Metazoa; phylum Arthropoda; class Insecta; order Hymenoptera; family Cynipidae; genus Neuroterus; species Neuroterus valhalla. The sequence goes on along the minus strand of WSXT02223899.1, from coordinate 5,310 downwards.
CTTAAGTACGGCTTTCTGTAGTAAGTATAAGTTAAACAATTTATCCTCATGATTTTTTTTTTGCGAAAACAAAAATGTCAGAGTTATGGCATTTTCAAAATTCAAAAATATAAAGGAAAATGGGAATTTTTAGCCAAACAACGCAACATATGAAAAAAGTTTGAAGAAAAAAATTTTTCATTTGGGGAGCCCTCCAGGATGATCTTTACAACCTTTCGATTTTTACCAAAAAATCGAAAATCCAAATTTTGGTCGCACATAAAATAATGAAAAATAGAAAGATTCATTTTTTGGTCAAACTATGCAAGGTACTTGAAAATATAATCTGAACTTGTAATAATAAATCCAAACTAAACTTGTGCACCAAAAAAACATCTACAAATTGGGTAAAATTAGTTTTTTGATAGGACAAGTAGTTTTTGCTTCATTTATAGAAAACCATATAAAAAATGAAAAAAATGAACTTCTGGACACTTGACACAAGTTAAGGAAAAATGAAATAGACGTAAGTTCTTCACCAGGAAAATATCTTTATCAACTTCTTCAACAGGATATGTAGTTTTCATTTCGATCAGGAAAAATACCTATAGAAATGAAATAATAAAATTTTTGAAAAAATGACTAAGGCCAGTGGATGCGTAGTTTTTCTTTCGATCGTAAAAAATAAAATAAAAAATAAAAAAATTGAAATTCTATACCGCAACTACTCAACATGTGAAAAAAAAATGAGGCAACAGAACCTCTATACCGTTTTTGACAAAATTTGATCGAGTGCGCAGCACGAGACACGCGATTAGAATGTATTCGTTAAAGCCGGAAAAGCTTCAACAAAAGAGAATTCACACTCATCCAATTAAAGCAGTCGACATTTCGCTTTCGAGTTTCACAAGCTTTATGTACAACTATAGGGAGGTGTAAAGGCCGAGCGCGTAGCTCGAGGTAAATTCATAACCGAGCGCGGAGCGCGAGGTTAGATGACTGTCGAGCGCAAAGCGCGAGATCCCGAAGACGCGCGCTCCGGGCGCGCTCAATTTTGCGAGCGAAGCGAGCCGCGCGCGAAGCGCGCGATGAGAATGTGCCCGCGCAGCGGGTAGATTTTTTTATTATTATTATACCATTAGGGCAAATCCCTTTTTGGGGTAAGCGTAACTCGTTTAATCTTTCTAACCGATGACGAGAACAATTAATTTAACCGAATTTCTGAACCTCTCCTTTTTCTCGGTTTTCTTGGCTTTGATGTTGTAGTTGGCTGGGGCCGAGAATTCGATCACGAACATGGTTCGGTCTCGTTCGTCAAGGAGCACGATGTCGGGTCTTGTGTGTTGGATAGGGGCTATTGTCGAGAAATCGTGGTTCCAGTCGATTCGGCACTCCTCGTTCTCAACAATAGACTCTATCCCCTTTGGAGCATTCAGCAGAGCAGGTTCGCGGCTAATGCCATAAGAGCGGCAAAGATGGTGGTAAAGCACTCTTAAGGCAGCGTTGTGTCTGTATAAATATGTCCTTCCTGCTTGAATAAGGCAATTGGATAGCATATGTTATAGGTACTCAGGGAGTTTGACACGCCCTGCACCTATCGCTGGAAACCTCTTGACGTAATATACTTCTACGGTATGCTAAGGTAGAAATCACACCGCCCTGACACGCAAAAATGAAACTCTCGTTTCCTGAATTGAGTCCAGGTGATTTAAGAAAAGCAAACGTTGACTTATGTGACAAGGATTGATCTTTTACAATTTTTTAAAAATGTCCGTGCCGATAGGTTAAACACATTCAATTGATTGTGTTAGAGAAACTAAATTAGTCTATAAACATGGCCAAATTATGCATTTGTTTACTATATTTTTTGAAAGTAATGACTAATTGTTAGTATTGATGAAAAATAACTATATAGAGTTACTACCATTAAATTGGGAATTTATTTTTCTGAAAAAAACAAAATCTATAAGATTAAAATTGGCAAAACAATCAATTTGTTCATTCAATTTGTCTAAGCAAATATAGAATATTATTTTGTGAAAAAAAAACAAATTCCTCTTACTGGAAAATGACAATGATATGTATTTGTGAATTAATCTAGTGCAGAAAAATAACACTTATTATCTGAAATCAAAAGAATGCACAAAAAAACAAGAAGCCAAATATTTATTGTTCTTCCTGTTAAAAGAACGAAACGAATCAACACAATCGAAAATAAAGAATTCATGAATTTGTTTATAAAATTTGTTTAAATAATCAACAAATGGTCTATGTTCTTCTTATAAATCACATCAAAATTTTTCCCCTTCAAATTTCCTCCTAAAAACATACATCTGAGGTAACTTTGTATCATTTATGCTGAAAATATAACTTTATTATTATTATTATTAATATTATTAATAAAACTTATTCTGTGTACTCTTGTATAAATGGATGAATTTCAACAGACGTTATTTTCGACAATCAGAAACTATTTCAAAAATATACATCTCAATTACCTTGTTCGAAATTTCATAAGCTTCAATTAAAAAAAAAAAAAATAAAAATTTGTCGACTAGTTTTGGCTACAACTTGATTTGTTCACGGAAACCTCATTTAGCCTCACTGTGCACCGTGACCATTTTGGGTTTTGATTTTAATTTGAGTATAATTTTCTTGAATAATTTTCGAGCTAATTTTTATCGATTTTGAATTGTGCATGCGCCAATATTATTTCTAGCGCAGTATGATGGATTTAAACACTTTGCACACCATTTGAAGGCATAGAATTCCTTGCTCTCGAGACGAGTGTTGCAGAAAAATGGTTTGTTATCTGATACATTTAATTGGTAAGAAATTTTTTTTATTTTTGAACTTCTCAGGAATCAGAAATGGCAGTGTGCCCCAGTCATGCAGATTAGGGATACTTGAACAATTTTCCTGAAAATTATCGACGTTACTATATAATTTTGTACCAAAGTCGCTTTACGTATACATATTATTCCATTCTACATTTTGCAGGATTGCATTATACTTGGGATAATTAGTATTCACTCAAGTTTAATTTTTATTTGTTTTCAGTTGAGTTTGATTTGATTACATAGCGGAGCAGTTTATTAATAATTAAATTCGATGAAAGATTGATTTCTAAATATGAATGAAACAGATGTTACTAATTAAACAATGCAAGGAAAAAAATTCTCATTAATAGAAGCAGTAATAATTTTCATGTCAGCTTGTTTAGTTTTTCACCAAAGATATGCACTAGGAATACTTACTAAATCAATTGATTTACTATATTTCACATTATCTATTTTATCAGGAACTGCCATATTACTGTCGGTCATAACTCTAAAAATACAATAAAGCAATTTTCCGAACAACAGAACAAGACCTGAGTTAAAAATGAAAGGCCAACCATATGCGGTCCTAATGAAAATAAATTATAGAGAAGTTCTAGGCGTATCGAAAGGATAAGTGCGAACCGATGCGATGTTGCGCGAAGTCACCGTAAAAATGCGAGGTTTTATGATTAATGGATTGTTTTCTAACGTCTAACTCTGCTGATCTTCATGTGCAGGCTTTTATCATAATTTTTCCGCTGTAAAATGTATCCTGCCTACTTGAGCCTTGCAGGGGGCTCATAATAAGGAAGAAAACACCCCCGTTAACAGAGCGTGACCTCCGCGTCACACCCCCTGGTTGGTGCACAGTAGCAGCGGTTAAGAATAATTACGCATTCATGGTATTCCACGTGGTGGACATTATCATATGTCAAGGGTTGAGACCTCGGAAGGGGAGGCGTGCCTACGGAGTTTTGAACAATTACAATGGTGAAGGTGCGGGAGAGCGGGTTGGTATTGGACCATGATTAGGGGCCTTATCTGCGTACTTCATCCGATCATTGTCATTAAACATGCTTGATGGACGTGCACGTTGCTGGAAAAAAAGCGAGCAGGTAATGAAAAAAAAAATTGTTACCGTTCCGATGAAAACGTGCGCCATAAGGCGTGCTTTTCGGGTGACCGCACGTGACTTTAGAAAGGTAGAGGGGATGAGATTTGGATGAAAGAGTGAAATGTTGCGAAATCATTGCCTTTAATTTTCACCATCATCGATCAGCGTATTCGAGTGTTCTGGCGTATATTCCTCATTCAAAGGGACTGAGACTGGACCATTTGCCATTGTGCTCCGACGCTTGAGGTAAATAGACGGCGGATGACTAGCAATTTTCTATTTAAGAACAGAAAAATAAAGGAACTGTGTCAATTTCCAGGGCTACTGTCTAGCTGTGAATCAAAAATCGTTGTACGGGTAGAACCGTTATGCAACCGATGTGAAGGTGATATTCAGTGGAACATAGTGAGCCCTTGGATAATAGGAAGAATGAAGGATTTTCATTTGTTAGGATAACTTGCACATTTATGTGACTGAACAATATAAATTAAAAATGCGCAATGAATTCCTTGTGATATTTTTTTTTGGTATAACGTAATCATTCATGTTATTCTTATTGTTTGAGAATATAGTATATTTTATAGGTAATGAGTTAAGTAAAAATATATTAAACGTAATATGTAGATTAGGATTATTATTTTGATAGTTTGACGCTTCAATCGACTCCATTATGTACTAAAATAACGATTAATTGATTGAAACAAACATTATTTTGTTGACAAACCTTTGATAAACTCCATCATCTCCTAATAGTGATTTTTTTCGATATAAAAAGACACAATAATTGGTCTTTGTATAGTCTCTGTGATTTTTTGGAAATAAAATTTTCGGTAGAGACAAAAACATAATTTTGAAAAGTATATATTGAGAGTGAATTATTTTTTGAGAAAAAAGTTTCTGAGTCCGAAGTTTCTCATATGGGTAATTCTCCACAGACAGGGCACTTTCATGTCCAAGGGTTATATTACTGAATTTATTGGTTACATTGGTGTCAAATTCTGTGAGGATTTTCATTCTCGTACCTTACAACATGTCCTACAGTAAAAATTAAATTAAATAATCGTAATTTAGACTGAAAAAATATTATGTACTCAAAAAATGGCTTTGAGAGATGCCCACAAATGCTTGAAGCATATTTCGAAGCCACGTAGAAGATAAATAATGAAGTAATCGAGAAATGTATTTTTCAGGCAAACATAAGTGTCCATGGATATATTTGTGTGGTTACGTCGATGCATAGGAATACCTTCTTGGGACCAATTTTTGCGTAGAATTGAAGAGGAAACCTCTTACTACTCATTCCTCGAAGCTTTGGGCATAAAAATGAAGAAATTCCTTCGCAAATTAAAAAAAAGTCTACGAAAACCTTGCGTATTTTTATTAGTAACCATCGAT
>WSXT02223888.1:0-12366 GCA_011762715.2 Neuroterus valhalla | reverse complement strand
ACCCGTCAAACGTCTATTGATGGATCCACTTAATGACGAGCTGCTCAATTGCTACGATGCCAGTACTGTCCCTGATCGTAGAGGTTACATGGCGCACCTGCACACTCTGCGGTGCCTGAAACAAATGTAGTTTTGGCACCTTAAGAGACGATGGCGCTTTTAGGACAAGTGTAAATATTAATATTCAGGTTCTCCCTAAGCCCCATATTCTAGCTGGAATAGATGGTAACCTTCTTGAGGACCCCTCGAGAAATTCCGACCTCTCGACCATCACTTGCTCAGTTAATGATGCAGCCAGAGGTTTAGCTGATTCAAATCAAAGGTCCAAACCAATGATTTGTGGAAAAACTAAAAAGCGCTTGCATCAACTAAACAAGAAGATTGACTGAAAAAGAAAAAACGCGTGCCGTATGAAGTATTTAATAGACTTTAGATAATCCAATAATCTTTCTACGGCAAAGATACAAAAGTTTACCCATGTGATATTGAAAATGTCAAAGCTGATGGCCATCAAGCAGCACATTGTTGAGGAAATACAAGTACTATCGGCCGAAAGGAGGAGAATCAGAAAGAAGGAGGGATGGGTCAAGGAGAACAAAAAGTTTCTCGATGACCCATTGCACCTCTCTAGCAGTCATCCTATTTTTGTCAAAGAACCACCAAAGTCCGAAGAATTCGAGTTTCGGTGAAAGATTCACGAAGCGAAACATCCATTGAATGCAGGCACTAGGCATCATGCGTTTCAAGGAGCTGTGAAACAACCTTATAACATCCGAGAAGGAATGCGCACTAATCACTGCTGAAGAGGTAAAGAAAGCATCGAGGGGAACGAGGAACTTCTTCGCTGCTGTTCCAGATTGTATTATGAACTTTTGGTAAAAGAAGTTCACTTCTACGCAACAACATCTGGCATGTATCTTTACCTCATATCAAAAAATCGGAAATCCCTATCCCGCAGTGGCTGGTATTAGGACGAACTGTACTCCTACCGAAGAAAGGCGACTTGTCCAACCCCAGGAACAACAGGCCAATACTTCGTCTGAACACGTTGTATAAGATCTTTACATCTCTCCTGAATGAGAGTTTTGATTAGATAATTGGATTTGTATGGAGTGAGATTTATGAACAACGAGAATCGAAAAGAGGCGCAGCAGGCTGTCGGAAAAACCTGCTGATCGTCAGGAGTGTCTGCAAAGGCGCTACAAACCACAAGCGCAATCTGTCAAAAGCCTGTATATATTACCAGAAAGCTTATGATTCAACTTCACATAGACTTATCATTTGTCTGTTGAAAAGCTTGAAGGTTTATCCGCATATAGACGGATGCAAAAAGAGATTAATTTCCCTTCGAAAGACTAGATATAATATAACTGCTGGAAAACATCGTGTGAAAATTATCAGCGTCATTTTTCAGAGAGGTGTCTTTCAGGCTGACGCGATGAGCCCTCTCCTCTTCTGCATTACACTATTGCGACTATCTCTCGCACTTTGCGACTCTCATGGATACCCTTGTGGCGTAATTAATGTCTGTGAGCATAACATTACTCATATATTTTATATGGATGACTTGAAGATCTATACTTCTGGAAAAAAAACATCTGGAAGACGCTTCAAGTATCGTCAGAAGGAACACACAAGCGAAGGGTATAGACTTTGAATTGGATTGGTGTGCCAAGATTCACCTGGAACGTGGACGAATAGCAGATATAGATAAGGACCCTGAGATTGTGGACGTAATTGCTACTAGACACCTCAGCGCTAGGGAGACCTACAAATACCTGGGACTGATCTACTCTATCCATTTGGGGTGGCTCCATGGACAAAGAACGAACTCGCTCTTGATATCACTACACGCAAGATGATGCATATGAAAGAAAGCATGCACATCAACTTGTCCATTCTGCACTTGTAAATCGACCGCCGTAAAATACGTATCGACTCAGGATTAGATAAATGTTCCAAGATTCATCCGAAACGTGGGCGAATAGCAGGAATAGATGAGGATCCTAAGCTTGTGGAGAGAGTACTATGAGACAACTTAGCCCTAGAGAGACCCAAAAAAACCTGGGCGTGCCCGGGGGCTGCTCCCAGGATACATGATCCTAAAAAGAGGTTCTTCGAAGGAGATACGAACACATTTTTTGACGGATTTGGTCATCCAACCTGTCGTCGTTGAACGAGATATTTGCGCCTAACACGCTTGCCATCCCGGTTCTACTCTATTCATATGGGTCAGTTTCATGGACGGAAAGGCCCTTGATTCCACTAAGCGCAAGATAATGCATGTGGAGAAAAGCTTGCATATCAACCCATCCGTTCCGTGCTTATACATCGCATGCCGTAAAGGCGGAAGCGAACTTCTTAATCTTCAATGCCTCTAAAACCGAGTTCTCTGTATACCGCTCATATCATCGTGAACATTAGAGATCATATCATGGCAATGGTCAGGAATCACGGAATGAGTGAGGAAGGAGCGTTCCTCTACAAAACCGCTGAGCAAGCAGCTAAAACCCTTGGCCTGAACTTCAATATCTGTTAATATCTGTACTCAATTCAGAAACGGAGAGTATTATTTTTGCGTGTCAGGAATGTGTGACTTCCATCTCAGCGTACCGTAGAAGCATATCACGTGAAGAAGTTTCCAACGATAGGTACAGGGCGTGTTTTAAACTCCCTGAGCACCTACGGCATATACTATTGAATTATCTTATTCACGCAGGGACGACGTAAATTTACAGACTCAACTACAATTCCTCGACGATAGTATGTATTCTACAACATCAGAAGCAAGGAAATCAAGAAAGAAGAAAGGTTCAGAGATTTCACAGAACACCTGCAGCGTTATCATCAAGGATATTCGATTAAATCAATGGTTCTCATCATCGGTGCTCTTGGAGGTGCGACGCAGTGGCTATTCATTTGTTTCACTTTATTATACGCATATAACTGATTATGATGTGACGAGCAATATTCCCAACATGAATAATTAATTAACTACGATCAATTAACGCGTCAACTCTTTTCCCTGCCTATGCGAATATATAAAATCAACATACTCGTTCTTACAATTTCAAGATTAACCTTGTCAAGCTTTCCTTGCGTAATAATTCTGTACTGATTTCAATGCTTATGTATCTTAATTTTTTCATTACCTTATCTCGAAATTACTGTTGAAGTTGCTGCTGTATCGTATATCATATTAGTTGCATCAGGGGGTAGAAGTTTTGAATATTTTTCATAAGAGGGGTCATTTTTATTAATTTTAGCTTTTATACATTGGCGATTTTCGGAGATAGGGTGGGGGCTGATAGGGTATTTCATCCCTTTTTTTCATTTTTTAAAATTCGTCGTTCGAAAAACGTCTTATGACCTGTCATTGGAAAATGCGCACGGTATCGTTGTGACTGTCATTTAATCCTATTATTCTCTATTAATCTTAACTCAGATTATTGATTGATCCGATTTGATTCTCATCCTTACTCCTCTCCCAGTGCTGTTTCTTCTTCTGGAAATCGGAAGTGATGAACTTAAACTTTACTTGGGACCATCTTCATGAGTCGTCAAGATAGTGATACCTTATCCAGTCCTCTGGGCGCATCAGTTCTTCCGAAGTTTCATTGCGATGTATTGTGTACCTCTCCCACCTGATCGCGGGCCTCGTCAATTCTAAATATTTACTCAGATCATATTCACGTTTTATAGCACTGGGAAAGTAAGCTATACACAAACGAGACATCGATTCTTCATGGAGATTCCACGGAGAATACAAATTTCTAAAGTGCTTCGAAAATCCACCCCTTGATTCCTTACGGACTCCATTTGACACCTAGAGGTGGTAGTATAAGAGATGGTATGTGTTGACCAGGGTTCAATAATTTGGTTGTAGATAATAAATTCCATGTTGATTACTAGTCCGATTTTCACATTTATTGTATGAAAAGAGAGGTCTCTCTAATCATAATCATGCGGTAACGTTTCGACTGTACGTCTAAAGTCCTCATCAGAACATATAATAGGAGCAGGAATAGCCTATGTGACATGGAAATGTGTAATATATTATTGGCTGGAAAAATTATGGGCGACGCATAATGGAAGTATTTTCTGTGATGAATAATTAAACCGGAGCTACTAATTTATATATGATTTCAAAAACCTGAAATCATTCATAAAATCATTGTTTTGGAGCAAAAGCCAAGAGCATAACATAGAATTTTATTATACTAAAATAATTTAAAAACATATTGTTATATGCCTGATTAGGCTTGGAGTTACAGTCACAAGTTATTGACAAGACATTTAAAAAGACTCCGTCTGCTGAAAAGACATGTTAACATGTTAAAAAATTAGAAATTAGTTGGAGACGGTAAAAAGAAACACTAAACATTCAGACGTCCAGCAGACGGGATGAATAATGTACGTTACACAATTGAGATATATAAGTGGTCGAATTAAATATGTCGGAAAAGCGTAATAGTCAAAACTTCTGCGCGTTGCATGAAAAACAGAGAGCGTCGAAGCGTACTACAATTATTCGAGGTAGACAGAGAAAACAAACAGTAGGTACTTATATATTCTATTTTGTTGCGTGGATGAGGCTATTATAAGTAATACTTGTATTTTCTATGTCGGTTTTGTTACGGTCTATTACGGTATCAATTAGTAATTATATGTGCGTTTGAATTAGGAACTGGGACATCAAGAAAGCTGATAGATTTATCTTTCTTGATTTCAATAGTAAACTGTAATCCATTATGGTATGTGTTGAAACATTTTTTAAATGGTTCAATCTGATCTAGTGAAAGACATGATAAATTATCGTCAACATAAGGATAGAAAAACGGGGGCTTAGATTGCGGATTTTGGGAGAGAACTCCATGTTCTAAAACTTCCATTACTAGGTCTAAAACTGCAGCAGAAATAGGTGAGCCCATAGGTGCACCATATATCTGCTTGTAGTATCTTCCTTGGAAAGAGCAATAAGCATTTAAAAGGCGGAATTCCAAAATTTCAATTAAGAACTCATCGGATAGTTTAGTGTGATATTTAATTAAATTCCATTTATTACGAACGGCATCTATTATTAAATCATGTGGTACGTTGGAAAATAAGGAACTGACATCAAGACTAAAAAATTCATGTTGGCGAATGATGGTTTTTGAGGCATTCTAATTTTTCTAAGGAACTTTCCAAGGAAGAAACTACAAGCAGATGTATGGTGTACCTATGGGCTCACCTTTTCTGCTGCAGTTTCAGACCTAGTGATGGAAGTTTTAGGACATGAAGTTGGCTCCCAAAATCCGCATTCTAAGCCCCTGTTTTTCTATCCTTACGTTGACGATATCCTATCATGTCTTTTACTAGATCAGATTGGACCATTTAAAAACTGTTTCAACACATACCATAATAGATTACAGTTTACGATTGAAAACTAGAAAGATAAATCTATCAGCTTTCTGGATGTCCAAGTTTTTAATTCTAACGGACATATAATTAGTTATTGGTACCGTAAACCTACTTGGCCCAGTAGGTATACTAATTACCAATCCCTCACCTATCCACCTTGCAAAACTTGCATTGTGAACAGTTTAGTAGACAGAGCAATAAAATTATCACATGTTTCCTTCCACCAAGAAGATTTAAAAATTGTCGGAACATACCAAGAAACTTATTAGTTGCAGAGTTAACAAATTACTCACTGTCAATGTCAACAACAATGATGGAATGAACAGGGATCTCAATTTAGACCGTTCTATTGTTCTACCCTATAATCCACAAAATTCCAGAATTTTCCAAAAACTTTATGGTAAACACAACAGACTAAGCGTTACATAGACCTCAGAGTTGGAGAACATAAGAGAGACTGTGATAAAAACAAATTCAACACTGCCCTTTCGAAGCATGCAACAAGCGAAAAACAATCCTTTGATTCTGCCAACTTCACCATTTTCGCTAAAGAAACTTACTATTATAAACTTTTCATGGAAATGTTCTACATTGTGAAAAATCTTAATAATATTAATTTTAGAACCGACATAGACAATATGAGAATAACTTACGATAGCCTCATCCACGCAACAAAATAGAATATATTAGTACCTACTGTTAGTTTTCTCTGTCTACCTCGAATAATTGTAGTATGCTTCGACGCTCTCTGTTTTTCATGCAATGCGCAGAAGTTATGAATATTACGCTTTTCCGACATATTTAATTCGACCACTCATATATTTCATTTGTATAACGTACATTATTTATTCCGTCTGCTGGACGTCTGAATGCTTGGTGTTTCTTTTTACCGTCTCCAACTAGTTTTTAATTTTTTAACATGTTAACATGTCTTTTTAGCAGACGGAGTCTTTTTTAATGTCTTGTCAATATTTTGTGACTGTTTCTGTACGCTAAATCAGTTATAAAACAATATGTTTTTAAATTATTTTAATCTAATATTATTCTAGGTTATGCTTCTTGGCTTTTGCTCTTAAACAATGTCGAGTCTATAAATTATTTCAGGTTTTTGAAATCGTATATAAATTAGTAGTAGTGACAATAGAACGTTGAAAGATATCGTCTCCTCGCACATTGTATATTTTTCGAATAATTCTGCCATTCAAGAATCTCTAATCATAGGATCAGATTCTTAGAAGAAATTGTTAAGATTCTATAACACGTGATAGTTAGGGCTCAGTAGTTATTCATTCAGGCATTCTTCTTGGTGAAAACATCTGTTACATGAAATGGTATTCTAATAGAGCAACTCAATATGTCTCATCATAGATTCTTATCCGTTTATTGATGATTATACTACTTCATGATCCTAACGCCTCACTCAACCCGAATCTGTATTTTGATTCTAGGTTTCTACGTTGAAAAAGTTGACAAATATATTGAACAATTCCAATGCTCCTATCAGTATTATTAATTGGTAATATCACTTATGGTTTTTGAGGATTCAAAATAAAAAGACGATATTTGGTCTGATAGAATTTATTCAGTGAAGTTTACACAGCGGCGCAGGAAACACTTATTAAATATATATTTGGGATTCATGATGATTTCTATTCGGAAAAAATAATTTTAAGTGGAAAAATAAAAGTTCCACCCACTGACGGTCATTCTCATATTAACTTTAGTCTGCTATTTCTTGATTTAGATGAAAACAGCAATTAAAACAACAATTAATCGTCCCATTAGGAACTGATCAATAAGGAATTCACAGACTGCCCTCCAACACTTCATTTGGATACCAATCGTTTCGTTTTGTACAATGTAGTTTTCCAAAAGATCGGAGTCTTTTTATTTCATTGTTATTTCTCTAAATCAACACGATAATTGTGCATTTGAATGAAAAAACATCAAATATGAATTTGTACATTCTTTTCAGATGAACAATTTTGCTCTTTAGAATTTCTTTTTTATTTCAAATCATTCTTCTGGGATGTGACATTATCTAAATTTGATAGCCCTTGACAAAAAAATTTGCACAGCAAATTTTCAGATCTTTTGAAGGTTATATTTCTCCTTTTCAGAATTTTTCGCTTATATTGTTTGGCTTTCCTGATGAGCGAAATTCTTTTACTTCATCTGATATTTTTCAGGATTAAAGATTGGTAACGTTTTGCCATGATATTGAATCTCTGTTTCTACAAAAATCATATTAGACTGATAGAAACATAATGGTTGGTCAAAAATGACTGTTCGGCAAACTTGCAGTTTATGTAGGATTTGAAAACTGTGTACCAAAGGACAAACAAATAGGAAAATCAGGTGTCCGTACGTAGAGATTTCATGAAATCGACGAAATAACCACCTAAAATTAATATCTTTCCATGAAGATACGACTGTAATGAAGGTTAAATACCATGTATTTCGTTTCAAGGTTAACGCAACTGCGTACAGTCAACTTGGAGAATCGCCAACAGTGACGTCACAAGCTTATTCTAAGCGTAGGTTAAAGATGCGTAGCCTATGCATTCTCTGTTCTCTTCGGATCTTAACTTGCGTATTGCATGTTGCTGTTCTTCAAGGTGCATTGTTAGAACAGTTTATGGAATAAAAATTAAAATCTTCAAATGGTTTATTATTCAACGCAATAAAGACCTGATAGTTGCATCAATTACAGAATATTCTGGATACCCTATGCACTTCGAACAAATGAGCTCGAAGTGTTGTAAATCTGTAAATAAATAAAAAATTTACAAAACAAAAAGACCTGGGAAGATCTTTCTGATCTCCCGTATTTAAATTGTTTCCCGGATTATTATCAGAAACCCACATTCTTTCATTACTTCCTACCGATATTCCAACAGTTCTTTCCACCAAGTTCCATCAACGGACCCAGCTAGGAGTAAAACCGTTCCAAGGATGTAACCCCCCTACCCATGTGATGCCCACGTTTTCAGGAGATCGTACAGCAATCTTCACATTTTGAGGATCTCCCATCTCTAGGAGATTTCCAACAAATAGCATTGCTTTAAAAACATTGAAGCCATCTCTTATGAAGCACTGGGATTGTACATTATTATTGAACCCGAGAGCCATAGGTTTAAGTTCTGCAGTAAAATGAATGGATACTTGCACTGGATGCATAACGTGTACGTAAACGCTCTGAGGTACAATAGGTGCTCCTTCTGGTTCGAAAACCCAATCAGGAACCTGCATTAAAGGAATTCGAGTAAGATGTCCACCTTCAATGTGGCTGGCATTGCGTATTACTACATAAATGCGGCTGTGCTGGCTAAGAAAAATTGGTTCAAGGGGTGGCTGTACTCCATTTTCATGTTCCATTGCACCTAGTTTTGGAAAAAAATATACAGGTTCATTAATTTTTCCACCTGGAAAGATATGTTCTAGTGGAAAGATAACAATAAGTTGTCGCAAATGCATATTACGATACTGACGCCAAGCTTGTACGTCACATCGGTACATTGCCAATCCTAGAAAAGATCTGTCTGTCTCATTTTAATCAATCGGCACGAGTTGGGAGGACTCTTTTTACGGGAGCTTTCTAGCCAAAAACATACAACAATTTTCTTTTTTTCTCGTAGCCTAACTTATTCCCTAATATATAGATGTATAAATATGAAATTCTTATCTGAACTATTCACGCAATGTGACGGAGTGACTGAAAAACGATGAGCGAGCGAACAAGTGAATCGAGTGCTTGAGCGTTTTTAGCGATTTGAGCTTCCAAGCGAGAGAGAAAGGATGCAGCCTCATCTTATTCTACTTGATTCTACTCATTCTGACTGTGCGATTATAGCTTCCTTATTTTTTTGTGCGACTTCCGGTTTATTTTTCTTTCACTCCTCTTCCACCTTAACTTTTTCCTTTACACAACTATTCTTTCATTGTATCTAATTCGCTTCTCTAGCTTCCTTCAATTCCCTCATCCACTCCTTCCTCTGTCTTTCCCTCTCCAGAATCCTTACCGCGTTCTCCTGGCAGCCTCATATGCCTTCTATTCCTCTCACACATCCTCCTCATACATTCTCTCATGTTTCTTCCTTCCATTCACATATCCTGCTTTTTCTTTTCTCCTTTTCTTCCCAATACATCACTCAACTGTCCTCGCTCCTCAATCTTGTCAAGGTTGTCATTAGCGTCACACCCCTAAAATCCCTAACCTCCTTTCCTTTGCCTCTTCTCAATATTTCTCAATCATTGACTATTCCTTTTCTTGTTTTGTCTTCTACCTCTTTTCTTTCTTTTTCCTCTCTTCTGCCCTTCCTAATTTTATTCTTTACCCCTCCTAGCAGATCCATAAAATGCTCTTTCCATTCTACCATCCCAATATCCTGGTTTACTTTTTCCCTTCTTTTTCTCTCTTTATTTACAACTTTCTAAACCTCTTCTCCTGTTCTAGCCATCTCCGCGACTTCTGCGAGCCTCCTATTTTCCTCTTCTTTTTTCTTATCACACATCTCAGTATATTCTTTCTTGTTTCTTCTATGTTCATCTCCACTACTGTTTTTTTGCCTCCATCTCCTCAGTTCCTTTCACACTTCCTTCTCTTCCTCGCTACATTCCTTATCCCACCCACTTCCGCACCCTTCCCTAATTACTTCTTTCTTGCTTGTTCCCTCTACTACTCTTTGTATTTTTCCTATCCTAATTTCAATCTCTCCATTTGCATTCTCTTCTTCCATTGTCACATTCTTCAGTTTCTCTTCAAATTACTCTTTTCCTCCTATTGAAAAATCCCCTCTTCCTGTTCTTTTTTCCTTTACTTCCTTTTTACCCGTATTTTTAGTACTCTTATCACCCTCTTACGCCAGTATTAATAGAAAGTCATCGAAATCTATATATTCTTCTACGTCTAGTTTCTTGACCTTCTCTGTTACCGCGTTGTCCAATATTAAAGTCAATGGCCGTTTACTTTTCACCTCCGAAGCGGGTATATCCACCGTCATCACCTCCCTCTATATTTCCGTTTATGATGTACCATCCCATTTCCTCTAAGCACTTCACCGATCTCTTCCATTTCACATTCTTATCTTGTCTTTAGATTTTCTTCTTCACCTTTCTTCCCATTCCCTTCCTCCTCTATCTTTTTTATCTCTTTAGGTTTCTCTTGCATATGTCTGCCCACAGACGCTCTCACTTATTTTCATCTCACTCCTCCCATCTTTGTCTTTTCTACCGAAAATCCTCCAATTTCTTCCTTCGTCACTCTTCTATGCTTCTCTGCTTGAAATTCCTTCCTCATTCCCATCAACACTCCTGCCATTGCTCTGCCTTTCCTATCCCTCCTCTTTGCATTCTGAATCCGCTGACTCTGACCTCTTCCCCCTTACTCTTTCTCATCTTTTTCAATCCAGCCACGTTTCCATCGTCACTATCACCTCCCACCACTCTCTCCGATCCTGCTACATTCCATTAATATATTTTCCATTCACCCCTTCCTGCCTTTTTCTTTCTTTTTGCTTCCTACTATTTTTTTCTACCATATATCTTGTATTTTCATCTTCCCATACTCAACTCACGTTTCATTTTCGTTTTTCTTCTTCTCTTCCGCTATTTCGCTCAATTTCTGCTGAATATTGCTTCGTTCTCATGTATAATCATCATTTCTTCTTTGTTCACTTCCAAATAACTGCCTTTTCTTCAACATAACCTCTTATCTCGTCTCTTCTCTAATTTTACCAGCACCAACTTATCCCTTCTTACATCATCTATTCTCATACTCCTTTTTTTCTACCAGTTCCTTCCCATTCATCCTATCTAGAACATCCTGCACGCCTTCCTTCAAACCATTTCTTTTTAATTTTTCTCAACCTTATCCTATTTAGATCCTTGTTCCGTCATTCCTTCCCTTCAAACTCTCGGATTGCGCTTTGCATTTTCTTCAACCTTCTTCCCAACTCCTCCACTTTTTCTCCGCGGCTCTAGTTTTTGCTCTAGGTCCTTCTTCCTTTTCTCTGAATTTTTTTTTCTTTACTTTCCCCGATCTCCCTATCTCTCCTTAGTTCAGCCATTTCGCGTCTAATTTCCTGCTTTATTTCATCCCCCCATCGCTCTTGTCTCTCTTTTTGTATTTCCATCACCTGTATCATCATCATTTTTACGGATTCTTGTTAAATTGAGGTCTTTCAACGCCCCGTCAACCTCACATCTGTTATCTTTTATCTTCTCACAACGACTACATTCTTTCCTCGGTGGTGTCCTAAACATTTTCGGGGTTTCTAGGGTTGCCCCTACTTCTTCTGCTTCCTCACGGCTCTTTTTCCCTCTTAACTGCCCAATAAAACCTTCTGTCGATCCCAAACTCATTGCTCTCAACTTCTCCTTTTCTAATGTTTTCCCATTTTTACCCCTACTTGCTTTCCTTTCTTTTTCCTCACCTTTGGGCGTTTTAAGATTGGGCAGTCGTGTTTTCTACGACAGCTACCTGTGAGACCTTCCCTCACTTCGGTGCTCGACGGCAGCGAATCCCCCTCCTGCGCAGCTGCTGCTGGCAAGCATGAACGGTATTTCCGTCGCCGCAATACTTCTTTTTACTGCGCATATTTTTGAAAGCGTGCGCTTATTCAAAATGATTGAAATAAGTTTTTTTCTTGTTTCCGTGTTTTTTTTGTTTTTGTAATTTTCCATTTACGATCATGGGTCATTCCAAAGTACGCGATTTAAAAGGATTTTATTATTGAGGTATGATGTTCTTGGACCCACTGAAATAAGCGCAGAGAATGAAGATAAGCTTTTTCAATTTTAAAAAATTACAATTTAGAACTGCTTTACAGCTTTCACTGAAAAACGGCCCTTTTCAGGGCCAACAAATTTTCTAAGAAGATAAAATTCATTTCCATACAAACATGTTTTCCAATTTATTTTTTATTTATATTTGATAAATTATTACCCTTCCTGGATTCCTTC
>WSXT02223877.1:0-15560 GCA_011762715.2 Neuroterus valhalla | reverse complement strand
GTTGTGGTTTTAATTACTATGGTGTGGAGTCAGTTTTATTGGTATCATGTGGGGGGGGGGGGGGGGGGAGAGAACCGGTTGACTCCGCACGGTGACAGAGAAGCAAAAAACAGAGGTCATCCATAAAATTATGAACAGAAATACTGAGAAAACTGGGGGGCTCAGCCCCCCTCAGTTTTTTGGTTAGGAGGGCTTGATCCCCCTCTGACCAACGCTTTCCGCTGCCCCTGGCACGCTCCTGCACAAGAAGTGCCCGCATTTCGTGCTTTACAAGAACGTCGAAATTTCGTGCTGTTAAAGGGCCTCGTTCCTTGAACAAAACGTAGCTGAACGCCGCACACTGGGGATATAGTGATAATTTCGTTCCAAACCACCTACAGGTCGCAAATCTCAACCAAATCAAACAAAATATAGCCAGAAATGTTTGTAATTTAATTTGGAAGAGACTGACGAAGCCGAATTTTGAAAAATAATTTATTTAAACTTTTTAACGCAAAATATGGGGTGTTTATAAGATTTTGGGTCATAAACTAGATAAACCATATAGAATTTAAGGGAATTGAGGCGTAGCTGATTTTGAATTCACCATTAATTTTGCGAAATAAATTTGTTTAAACAATTCATTTAAATAAATTATTGCTTATCCCAATTTCCCGCAATATGAATTCTCAAAATCAATTCTACTGGAAAAATAATATCCGAAGCAGTATAATTTATATCTAAAATACAATTTGTTACAACCATTTGAATAAATAATTAATTTTGCATAATTATCTATAGCAAATCTGGAAATGACTTTAAACTTCTGCAAGGAAATCAATAATAATACAAATGCCACATATGTTATCTAAAGGGTTTTTTCGTGCGCTAATTTCAAGTTTGCCATCAGTTTTGCAGGAAAAATTTATTGGGGGCATTCATAAAAAATTGTATTTTTAAATGAGAACTATTCTCAAATCTCATTATATATAAACAAATGTGTTCTTAGCATTGATTGAGTTGTTCTGAATTAATCTGTTTGAACAAATGAATCATTAGAAAATTTTTTGGATATAACAGTAAGGTTGTTTTTGCTATTTGGTCACTTATTGTGTAAATGTTTCTTGTATTTTAAATTACGTATGAAAAGATATTTTTTTTATCCTAAATTTCTTTTTGTTTGTGAGTTTTTCATTTATAAATTATTTTTTCTTCGTAATTATTTTATAAACTCTTATATCAACTCTAAAACTTATAAATTAGGAGCTTCAAACACAGGATAATTTTTTTCTCATTCTTTAATCAACATATCTTTTTCTGTTCTTTCGATTTTTTGTTTCAGAGTTGGAAGTTATCGCAAATGTGGGCGCGAGGGTAAATGTTTGTGAATTAGAAATAAGTAGACTTTGGTTTTTATGGGCATCGAATCTATAAATTTATGATTTAGTCCAATATTAACAGGTTCATGGGTTTCGAATTCATAGGTTTATGGTGGGGAGTCTAGGATTTTAAGGTCCACGGGCTTAGGGTTTATGGGTTGAGGTTTTTATCGGTTTAGGGTTTATAAGTTTATGGGTTTAGGATCTATGAGTTTAGGGTCTATAGATTTAGGGTTGATGGGTTAAAGGTCTATGGACTTAGGTTTCATTGGTTTGAGGTTTATGGGTTCGAGGTCTATAGATTCAAGGTTTATGGGTTTAGGGTTTATGGGTAAAGGGTATATGGGTTGAGGTTTTTATCACTTAAGGCTTTATGAATTTAGGGTTTATGGGTTTAGGGTATATGAGTTTCGAGTCTACGGGTTCAGAGCTTATGGTGGAAGGGTCTATGGGCTTAGGTTTCATTGGCTTGGGGTTTATGGGTTTGAGGTCTATGGATTTAGGGTTCATTTGTTTAGGGCTTATGGGTAAAGGATCTATGGGTTTAGGGTTTATGGACTTATGGGTTGAGGGTCTATCGGTTTAGGTTACATTGGTTTGGGTTTTTTTTTGGTTTGAGGTCTATGGATTCAGGGTTTCTGGGTTAAGGATCTATGGGCTTAGGTTTCATTGGTTTAGGATTTATGGATTTGGGACCTATGGATTTAGGGTTTATGTGTTTAGGGTCTATGGTCGTTCCAACAAATTTTTTTTCCAAAACTAATGGAAAACTTGAAATTAGTGCACAAAACAATCCTTTAGTTAAGATTGAATTTAGATTATGCAATTGAAATCAATAATTTATTCAAACAAATTTTGTAAACAAATTTATTTCGTGAAACTAGTGAAATTCAGTTACAAACATTTCTGGATAAATTTTGTTTGAATTGACTAAGATTTTTTACCTGTAGGTGGTTTTGAACATTCTGTCCCCACTGTGCGCCGCCCGCCGAAGTAATCACTCCGACGGCGAATCACGATGAGTCCTCTTCCGCTGTGGCTTAGGTGATAGGCTTCACGATGGGCCAAACATGCTCTCCGGTGCAAGTCCTGACGTTGACGGTGCGCGCAATTCCATCAGATCCCTCATGAGTTTCAGCAACGCGGCCAAGAGGCCTCCTTTCGTCAGATGTGATGAGAGATTAATACAATACGATAACGAGATCTCTGATCTTCAAATTCGGGCGCTAAAGACTCCACCTAAATCGTTGTTGGAGAATATTTGAATACTCGCTGACCCTTCGCTTCCAGAACTGATCTCGCATTTTCTTGACAAGTTCCGAGTGGGTGAGTCGATTAAGATTTGGAGCCTCGATGGGAATCTCTGTAACAGTTCCGAGAGGTTCTCCAATCAACAGATGCCCAGGAGTAAGGGGAGTCGAGATCCTCGATATCGCTGGAGAGTGGCGAGAGAGGGGAACAGTTCAAGACTGTTTCGATGTTCACGACCAAGGAGGAGAAGTCCTCGTTGGTCAGATTCTTGGGCTCGGCTCTGCGTTTAAGATGGGTTCTAATTGATTTCAAGCCAGCTTCCCAAAGTCCTCCAAAGTGAGGAGCAGCAGGCTGAATGAACCTCTAGGTGATGCCTTCGTTTGCTATTGAATCAGTGACGCGATCCCAGTCTATCGCGATGAGTGCTTGTTTCATTTTCAAATCAGCGCGATAAAAGTGGTTTGCATCATCACTCCACAACTCAGTCGGTTTTCCACGTCGACCACCAAATCAGAGAAATTCCCCTTGCTGACTCTCGGTACTGAGATCACCGACTGCCTCAAAATGCATTCCCTTGGAAGCCAGGCACACGAAGACAGCCACGCACTCCTTGGTTGTGACCGTCTTTCGTTTGAAGTTTTGCTAGCTCTGGTGCAGAGTGATGTCGTTGACTCAGAATCACGCATGTGTAAAAAGCATTATTCAATTCTCCAGACGTGGTGGGCGACAGAACAGGTACGGTGGAAGGATGCTTTAGTCGTAATTCCCTTCAACGGAAGAGTCGCACTTGGAACCGCAGTAGTACATTTAAATCTAAAAACTTGGCCAGAAGCTCATCAGCAGGAATAAGTGAAGCATCCGCACTAGCTGCGATTTTCCCAGCGTTGACCGAGGCAAAGTTGATGGAACTGCACGTCGAATTCGAAGGTGACTCACGCAACCAACCAGGCCCTTCAAACCATGAATTTTCATTTAAGAATGTGTCAATTCAGAACCTCTAGATGCTACGCACGCCGGGTTCAGCTGAGACGGGACTTGTCTCCAAGTGGTCGAGGGCAGGATTTCTTGAGTGTGGCTGACGTGACTGTCGATTAATGAATTGCTCACTGGTATAATATAGTGCAGCTAATGGAGCACGCTCTGAGTGTCACACCAGCCATTACGTTCCTTCGAAGGAACGCACAGATCATCGGTAATGGTTCGGAGCAGTTTACTAGCAAGCAAGGCAGCTCGCAACTCTAGCCGTGGAATCGTCATCCTGGGCTCCGCTCTGGCAGAAGACTGAAGGCTCTTGAAAGAGTTCACTTTTATTTTGGCGGCCAGCAGTACGGTTGACACGTGATAATCTGCGGACATGACTCGTACATACATGACCGCAGCAATTACACGTCGGCTGGCATCAGAGAAAGCGTGGAGTCGCACTCGGCAAGAAGGACTGGTCGAAATCCAGCGAGGCAGGGTAATGTAAGTAACATTAGACAGATTCTTCTTGAAATCCATCCAGCGCTGAGTCATCGACGAAGGCAGCTCCTGTTCTCAGTCTAATCCAGCTCACCATAAATCTTGCATCAGCATTCTGGCCAGCACGATAACAGGAGCCAATCATCCGTACGAATAGAAAGAGCTTGCGATTGCTTAAAGGATATCTCTTTTAGTCGTTTACATAGCGCCAATCGAAGGTTCACTGGACGATCTTCACTGATACGAATCCAAGAAGGTCGTAGGCACTCTTCACCAAACAGAAAGAAGTAAACACTCTAACTCAGTGTGTGGGGAAAAAATGGGACAGCGATTCTGAGTGCTAAGCATCGTGAATACGACAGCATCGGGCGCACCGTCAGTCCTAATGAACGGCGTGCGCGTACACTCTGTTCCAGTGTTCTCTAGTTAGCTTCGCGATTCAAAAGAACTCGCACTGACATCGTCACTGCCCTAGCAGTCTGAAACTGGGAACAACAGCATGGTACTATACCTTGCACACTTACGCTCACTGCTGTAGAGTGTTTACTTTTTTTCATGTAGGTAGACACTGCAAAAGATGTTGATTTTTTATGAACCACTTGCGTAATGGAAATCCTCCAGCATTGCGTAGCTGTCTTAGCTGATCTCATCAGCAAAGCCTCCATGGCTTCTGGATAACATTTTCCTTCACCGATGCACAACTGCTCAATGACTCGAAGCGATGGGTAGGGGCGCATAATTCACCGTACGTGACTGTGAGCAATTGAAAGTGTCGAACAGGCTCTTCTTCAGAAGGACTCAAAACGATCAGTTTAAGATCAGCATCGCGATCATCGACATTGGGTTAGCGATTCACAATTTTTACATCGGTACAGGAAACGGAGCGATATTGGCTCCATCGAATAATAACCCTCCAGGGATGTGTTTGGAGTTTGAGAACAGTAGCTGAAGCATCGCTGAGACTGTATCCAATCGAAT
This sequence comes from Neuroterus valhalla, assembly GCA_011762715.2. Lineage (NCBI taxonomy): Eukaryota > Metazoa > Arthropoda > Insecta > Hymenoptera > Cynipidae > Neuroterus > Neuroterus valhalla. The sequence continues at coordinate 10,512 of WSXT02223877.1, read as the reverse complement.
TGGGGAGCGAGGCGTTGGAAACGATCCGAAGCTTGGACTCCGGATCCCCTCTCTGCTAAATACCCTGATGTGGAATGTGATGGACTGGTCAATCGCAGTGACGAATTTCTTGGTTTTTAACTCACGCATGTGGCCCAGTTAGAGATATTCGTTCGTGAACTCAATGTAAGCCGTCGTCACCTTAGGCTCTTTTCTCATGCGTCGATGCAATGGTGTCAAGGCCGCGACTACACCCAGAAAACTTTCACCAAGAGCGTTGACAGTGTCGGGTCTGGTGGGCAGTCGTAAAATGTAACGACCGTCCGAGTCTGGTCGATGCTTGCTGAAATTATTTTCACAGTGTTGGTCATCTGGTGCTTGCTCCACGATGATAGGAAGATTCTCTATCTAGCAGAATCGTTGCAGCTGACCCAACATTTGGAGGTGCCATTTCAGTGAGCTGGGCGAGGCATGAATTGACTAAAGGTAGCCAGTTAGAAGGACAGTTCTGCCCAAAGATAGTCAAACCCGCTATAGTCTGTTGTGCGATTAGAATTGCTTGTCTGATGATTGTCCTAAAATTCCTCAAGAAATACGTATGTCTTACACGGCGGCGACGGGCGAAGGTGTAACTAACTGAGAAGTCAAAATGTGAACAAACCAAGCAAGAGAGCGGTTTCTGTATGGAGACAATGTTTGATAATTTTTTGTAAGAAACATCTTTTTGGATTGAAAGGAAATTCCTCTGAGTAGAGATTTTATGAATGGTAAAGCATACCATAAAATAAATTAATATAATAATAGTAGATAATACTATTATAATAATATATTAAACTTCCTGCTCATATCCAACGATATCTACTGTTGTGCGCACATGCATTATAATGTACGTTATCATAAAGGTGATTTGTTCAAATGCATTCTGAATCACCGTTTTTTAAAAATCCCTTATAAACAGCATGTGCCCAAAATGAAAAAAACTATTCTCATACTAAGTTCGAATCGCAAAATTTTGAACTAACAATATTTCAAACTCTATTCTCGATTTCATTCCTAAATTATTTCAAGGGTTTGAAAATTATTCTTGCCAACTAACATCCATTTTCTCCTTTATTGGTGTTACGTATCTCGACATTTCAATTGCTGCATCTGCATAAATTTTTGCCTTTTCAGTACACAGATCTGCATGGACTATCTGTAAAGTAAGAAGCTAATTGAAAACATAGTCATGAAAATACCTATTTATTAGTGATGAGCAAAAAGACTTCGGGTCGGGCCGCATTCAGTTTTTCGATTTTTGGCTCGTTTCAGGCTCACGTTCGGGTTCAAAGCCCGACCCGAAATTGGAAATTTACTTCCGGGTCAAGTTCTCGGGCTCCCGGATTGGGTTTCGAACCTGAGCCCGAAGTCAACCTGGCCCGAACTGCAAACCTTCAAAACAAGAATACTAAATCGTTGATTTTCTGTTTCATTCTGAAATCCTTCAAAAGAACCAAAAATTGCTCTTGCCAACTAACATCCGTATTCTTCTCTATTGGTGTCACGTATTTCGGCATTTCATTCACTGCTCCTTTATGAATTTTCGTCCTATCAGTATCCAGATGAGCATGAACTACCTGTAAAGTAAGAAACTAATTGAAAATATGGTCATGAAAATACCCATTTGTTAGTGATGTGCAAAATGATTCGGGGTCGAGTTGCGTTGAGGTTTTCGATTTCTGGGACGGTTCAGGCTCAGATTCGAGTTCAAAGCCCGAGCCGAAACCCCGACCTGAAACTGAAAGTTTTACTTGCTTTGGTTTGAAAATAAAGCAACAAAGGTGACAAACGTTAGATACTCATTCCTCTCAAAGAAGGAGAGGGGAGAGACATTCTGGGTTGAGTTGGAATTTTACTTTCGGGTCAAGTTTTCGAGCTTCCGGATTGGGTTTTGAACCCGAACCCGACCTGCTCTGAATTGCAAAACGTCAAAACAAGAATACTGAAGAATCAATTTTCTGTTTTATTCTCAAATTCTTCAAAGGAATCAAAAAATGTTCTTGTCAACTAACATTCAAACTCTTCTTCCTTTTTGATGTCACGTATCTTGGTTTTTGATTCTCTGCACCATTATGAATTTTTGTCCTATCAGTATCCAGATCTGCATGGACTATCTGTAAAGTAAGAAACTAATTGAAAACATGGTCGTGAAAATACCCATTTATCAGTGATGTGCAAAATGATTCCGGGTCGAGTCGAGTTGAGTTTTTGGATTTTCGGGTCGGTTCAGGCTCAGATTCGAGTTCAAATCCCGAGCCGAAAACCCGACCCGAAACTGAAAGTTTTACTTGCTTTGGTTTGAAAATACGGCAACAAAGGTGACAAACGTTAGATACTCATTCCTCTCAAAGAGGGAGAGGGGAGAGGCATTCTGGGTTGAGTTTGAATTTTAATTCTGGGTCAAGTTTTCGAGCTTCCGGATTGGGTTTCGAAACCGAACCCGATCTGCCCTGAATTGTAAAACTTCAAACAAGAATACGAAATCATCGATTTTCTAATTCATTCTGAAATCCTTCAGAGGAACCAAAAATTGTTCTTGCCAACTAACATCCAGATTCTTCTCCATTGGTGTCACGTAATTCGGCATTTCATTCACTGCTCCTTTATGAATTTCCGGCCTATTAGTATCCAGATGAGCACGAACTACCTGTAAAGTAAGAAACTAATTGGAACTATGGTCATGAAAATACCCACTTGTTAGTGATGTGCAAAATGATTTGGGGTCCAGTTGCGTTGAGATTTTGGATTTTTGGGTCGGTTCAGGCTCACGTTCGGGTTCAAAGCCCGACCCAAAAATGGAAATTTACTACCGGGTCAAGTTCTCGAGCTTCCGGATTGGGGTTTGAACCTGAACCCGACCTGCCCTGAATTGCAAAACTTAAAAACAAGAATACTACAGAATCGATTCTCTGTTTTATCCCGAAATTCTTCAAAGGAATCAAAAATTGTTCTTGTCAACTAACATCCGTATTCATCTCTACTGGTGTCACGTATTTCGGCATTTTATTCACTGCACCTTTAAGAATTTTCGTCTTATCAGCATCCAGATCTGCATGGACTATCTGAAAACATTGTCATGAAAATAACCATTTATTAGTGATGAGCAAAATTATTTCAGGTCGGCGCCATCTATGCTAGGAAACTTGTATGGGAATAACTTGAGTGGAGATCCCTCCTCATCGAATCAAACGCAATACAGTCTCGTACCGGCCCTGTACTTGACTTAAGGAAACAGCCTGCAGCTCACACCTGATCCACGAAAGGGAATCAACACGAGGCAACGCCGAGCCCACGCAGCTGCCGACCTGCTCAAACGCCAGCACGAGGAACTCCGCGCAGAAGTAAACCGTTCAGCGCCCGTGTCCAAGGAAGTTCAACCAGAAGCAGCCAAGATTGCGTTCAAGGAGACGACCCCGCCTCCACTGCCAATAGCCTTCGCTGAGGAGATGCCTGTCTACGAAGGTCCGGTAACCTACTCCGCTTGCGAGCCATCTGGCTCGCTTACGTGACGGCCGCTGCCACCACCATCGAGCGATCATCTAAAATTTCTTCTGGGAATCCATTGCAACAGTAATGTGAAGTACATCAAAGTGTGGCGCACCCTATACTACCCTTCGGAGGAAGGCGCACTCCGATTGTCATACCTCGGAAACTTGAGGTCACTCTGACATCTTCCGTAGTACGCAAGAGCACATCATAGCCCCTACCCTTCAGAGCAAATAGGAGGAGATTTCCAAATAACCTGCTTTTCAACAAGTAGCAGCCTAACTGTTACGCCTGTGACCGCGGACTGGGACCGGTTCTCTTTCAGATAGAAAAAGATGGCCAGAGGCGAATTATTTATGCACAAGTTCGAAATTCAAACCAGTGCATACGAGATATCATTTCAACGAACAAGTGTTTCTTGCTGTAGTTTGTGCCATCGGGAGATATTACCCCTACCTTGAAGACCAACACTTCACCCTCAAGATCGACAGCAAGGCCCTGACCTGATTGGACCAAATGTAGCAGGCCTTGGAGATTCCAAAAATTCTGCTCTAGGTCCAATCAAAGCTGTAAGAGAACGATCACTCTCCGAGGAGATCTGAGATCACCATCAGATTGATGCAATCATCAACCTTGAAGTCCAGAGGTGGCACAATCTGTGCGAAAAGCCAAGCAGAAACGCTTGCGAAAAACATAACATTTACGACCACTGCCTCGAATAGCAAGGATTCTGGAATTACCATCGTGACAACAATGGCTGGTCACTACGTGTTCCCAGCTGATCCTTTAAACAAGTCCTTGAGAACATCATGACATCCTTCTCGCAGTACACTAAGGGATAAACCCCGACCTTGAATGCATCTGGACGTACGCAGATATGTAGGAACTTACCACCTGTGCATATGCACGAAAGCTATGCGCACAACGAGGGAGGACCAATCGAAGCCATGAGCGCCGAAAAATTCCTGGGATACAGTGGCACTAGACTTGATGGGTCCATATCCAACAACGGCCTCAGGAAAGAAATTTATCCTGCGCGTAACCAACTTGTTCACGCGGTGGACTAAAGCTTCCCTAATAGGTTCTTCGAAAACACACGTACTCATCGCACTCATGGAGAGAGAAGACTTTTCACGGTGAGAATATCTAAGGCAAATCCTAAGCGATAATGGCCGTCAGCTCATCGGCCAGCAGTAGTAAGACGGCTGCTAGCGATGAAGCTGCAAATTATAGGCAAAAGAGAGAGAGAGAGACAAAGAGGCGTAACCAATAAATAAAAAAGAGAAACCGCCTAAGCACAAACCAGAAGGACCACCGTCGATACGATAAATTTCTGTAGCGGATTGTTTTCAGCATGCAACGACGACGAAACACAACCACGGACCAGGCAATCAGCCAAATTTTAATTTAAGTATATTGTTAGGTTGGGTGCCGCGCGATCTACTCCAGTGCGCTGACGCTGAGGATTTTTATGTAACGCTTTTATTTACGATTACTGTTATGTTACAATCAATCAAATTAAACACTTAAAATACATAAGGTGCAAACGTGGGACTTGATACTCTGATTCACGGCTTCCAAGAATTAGTTGAACGGCTGATTCCAAGAAAAACGAGGAATCAGCATTTCAAATCGCCTCTGCTGAGGGAAACGATGGTCGCTGTAAGATGTTATATAACAAGTCCACCCTCTCCCGGGCAAACCATCAGCTCACTTGTGGAAGAAATCGGAAACCATAAAAAAGAGAACAAACACAAATACTAGTCGCGACAAGAAAGAGAAAAACTGCGAATACAATAAAAAAAATGTCCATAATACTGCTAACATTCCAAAGAGTTTTATCTTTAATCTGATTCCACTTTTTTCTAGGTTCATAGGAGCGAAGATCTCGGTAGTTCACTAAAGCTCTGGCTCGTAAATTGTAACGCCTCTCGTTGTCACTCTTCACGTCATCATCATCTTCTTCTTGAACTGTAGAGAGTAGACTGAGTTGGGAGTTCGACAGTTCGTCATCGCTCGATTCGGTCTCCCACGTGGTGCTTGTGGTCCGCGTTGTTTTGTGACTGTCAACCTCTACTGCTCGAACCGAAAAACGGGTCCTCTTCGTATTTGCGTGCGCACGCATAAACGGGGGTGTACAATGGTGAGATCTGCTTACCACTCGATATTGGATGTATAGGAGCATGCGACTGTGCGTCGTTCCTCGGTCCTGTATGTGTGGAGAAACTCGAATGCTCGTCGACGTTCGGCCTCTGGGGGACGGCAATCCTTGCTGGCATAGCGCATATCGGTGCAAGTACTGCGGTTTTGCCATGTACCTTATGGGGTGTGTCGTCCATCAATAACCAGTGAACTTCTCTTAAAATACTCTCAAGAATTCGAAAGGGTGCCATCCAGGACGAGGCAAGCTTGGCAATAAATCCCTTAGCCTTGTTGATGGGGACACGTTACCGGCTTGTCAGCCTGGTGTTGTCAGGCCTCTCTCTCTTTCTTCTCTCTCTCCCTGCTGATGTTCTTCGGATTCTCCCAGGGCAAGTATTTCGCAGAAACGCCATTCTCCAAGCCAGAAAATGGTTCTTCCGAAAAACAGGTAGTCTGAATTACCCCAGATGCCGCGTTGCGGCGCCACCAAAGAACGAAAAGAAGTACTGGAAGGTATCTGAGATCCCACGTACGCTGTACTATTGTAGAGACGGAGCCTGATGTAGTGCTTAACCTTCCGGCACGTGAGTGGTAAACGGTCGTCATCCACAATTAACAATCCCATTGTGGAGCAGCTGCAGCTCAAACGTGACCCGCCACTTGTGGTCCGTCCTCGCTTGGAACTCGTTTCGGGTTACCGAACCAGGAAAACACTTCCTCGTCGAGCAGGTTGACAGCGTTTGGTGCGTTACAGACACGCATGGGGAAAATTTCGACCCATCTGGTAAACACGGCTGGAATCACCGTTATGTGCATGTTTCTATGGCTCGTATGTGAATCGTATGAAGTCTAATGCGACTGATTCCATGTAGTCCGAGCAGGTCGTGATAGTTGAACAGCTGGCCGTGAGCCATATACTGGCTTACAGCAGATACATAGGTGACATCCCGCGACGTACCAAAGCATCTCCCGATTCCTACCCATACAGAAAAAGAATTCGCGCACTGTTTGGATAGTCCAATTTCGCCTAAACGTCATGACGCGACGCCATGAACCGTTGCCATCGAGCTTGTTACAAAATATAAAAATTTTCCACCTCGTGATTAGACCGACCAAGCTCACGGATTTTGCACCATCTTATCACGTCACGGGTAATCACTGAGTTCAATGGTTGTGCTTCGATAACTCCGTCGATCAAGCGAGAAGTGTGTAGAGCACTAAGGGATAGAATAGAATTTCCTACAGTCTCGCAAATTGTTGGACGAGTGGGCGGGAACATTTTCTCTCAATCGGGTTTACCTATAGAAATAGAACTGCCGGATTTGAAAATCACAAAAGAGCATCGAGCAATTCATTTTCTTTGCCAGAAACGTATTCAGTTCTCCAATCGGGTGAAGACTTTACTGTCTGTACGAAGCATGAATGGGTAATCCTCTAGATAAGGCCGGAAATGTTGAACCGCTCAGACAATGGCCAAACATTCAAGCTCCTCGCAGTAAAATTTAGTTTATGCGGGTAAAATTTTTGCACTTGCGTAAAAAATAACGTTTCACGTTCCATCAGATTGTACCTTCAATAAAACCGCGCCCACTCCCCTCCAGATTTCGTCAGTCTGTGAGATAAAAGGCAAGGAGGGTTCTGGACGAATCAACGATCGAGGGTTTGTGAAGGTGATTTTTACGGCTTCGGAAGCGAGTACTTTCTCGGGATTTATTTTCAAATTTTTTTTGGTGAGGTTTAACCCGTTGAGGGTGCAAGATCGTGCGAGGAATCGGGAATGTTATCCCCATCCCAATCTTACGCACTGATAAAATATTGTATTCGCGGTGTGTTCAAGGCAATGAAGCGTGGCGAGTTGCTTTGATATGCGTAGGCTCACTTCGTTACCATTGGAACTGATCCAGTGACCAAGGTAAGGTAGCCGGTCGCGTCTGAAATCAAATTATTCAGGCAAAATCGCGAGACTGTGAATTTTGAGGCGTACGAGGACAAGGGCAGTATGAGCGAGATGTTCCTGCCGAGCCCGGAAGTAAATGTTTATGTCATCGGGGTATGCAGCTGCGAAAGCGCCCAATTGTTCAGCTAGGACGTGTCGCTATAAATTTTGAAATGTGCTAGGAGCCTCCTTTAATCCAAAAGCCATCACCTGGAACCTGATTAAACCGACTTTGGGGGTGGAGAGTTTCCTGGACTTACGAGAGAGGTGAATTCGGCATTGCAGACAGCGAGGGAGAGGTCGTTTCGCAGGAAACTCGGTGGGACGGCTGGCTAGATTTCCTCGACGAATCTTTCGTTTTTCTACTCGGGTTTGCTTCTAGATCACCCGCCTCGGCTTGGGTAGCCCTTTGGAACAAACCGCCGCAGATTTTTGGATTAGCGGTGATTTGGCATTTTGGTCGAAGGCCGTAAGGACTCGAGCATAAGGGCTACAATATCCAATTCGAAGGCTTCTTGACGCACACGCAAGGCTAGCAAATATTTACTAAAGGAAATTTCACGACGGGTTCTTTGTCTTTCTGCCTACTTGAGTAGTTTAGCTTGCAAGCGCATTAAGGTACTATTCCCGGTGTAATGTTGTAAAGGGAGGTTACAGTATTTGTTCCAGGGCAAGAAGAAATTTGTATACATTAGCCAACACTTTGCGGCTGAGCCGGTAAGGGATTCCGCTACTAAACGTTTCCACTATTGTGGGACCATCTAAGCTGCCGTGAAATATGCAATGCACTCGGTCGAAAAACTTTTGGAATCTTTGTGGCCTAGTCCAGCGAAAGTCCGCCGAAGCGCTGCCAGGGTTCTCAACGCGCGGACTACTTCACGTTAGTCTTCAAGCACTGGAGGCATAAGTTGACACCTGAGGACAGCTTATTGAGGTGAATAGAATGGTTATGTTTCTGTTGTGCGCTGCGCATCGATTACAAAGTCCCTTTGAGCAAGGCGTTCTTCTAGAGCAATACGTATAATGGAAGTTGGTGATTGGGCATATTTTGGGGAGACTGAATATTCGGAAAAAGTTATTCATTTTGTCGGAACTAGGCTAGTAGAACCTGAGCGTTCTGAGAAGGTGAAATCGGGACTTAAGCATTTCACTAAACTCGATCTTCCGGAAGAAGTGGAGTGTGTTCGTTCGGAAGTGTTTGAATATTCAACGAGGCACTGCAAATTATTTTCGTGGTAGGCCACAGGGTTTAAGTGTTGTTGCGGATGTTGTTTTGAAGAAATCATTGTAAGTTTATCCTATTCTTACTTGAGGCCATATTTCTAATTATAAATTGTAGAAAGTTCAGGCAAAATCTTTCAAAGTAGTCAGATTCTTTTAGTTCAATTTCCGATATGGAAACATAACCTCAATAAGAATCAAATACGTCTAGGAAGTGTCCATTGGTTCAAGGTAAATGTTATTCGCTCCAATCTTCTCCTCCAATTCGTTTGTCAACATGCATTCGTGTGTTTCTCTTCTTGAAAATTCATTCTCATAAAATAATGAATCTTCATTACTTATTTCGAAAGAAAGTAAGTTCTTCATGTGGCAGCCACGAACCTCAGCTAAATCGACTTCCCGATGGGTTTCCTGCTGACTTTTCTTTTCATTATTTTAAGCTGGCTTGGTCTTCTTGTCGGATATGAAACATGGAAGATTAATACGAGCAATCGGTGCCAAAATACTGGTCGTTTGATTAACAATTCTTTCGATGCTGAATTGTCCGCAAGTTTTACAACCCTTTTCGAATATTTTTAGTAGAGCATCAGATGTACTTTGAGTTTGTACTATTTTTTGACCAATTATATTTCTCACTGCTAGAGCACCTGCTTGTAGAGGAATAACCTTCTCTTTGACGTAATGGAACACCTCCTGTATCATTTTTTAATATTTTTTCTGTAGAATGTGGGAAGCTGTCATACTGTACTTCAAGTCCACTGGAGTAGTTATTGTGGAACGTCAAATCTGGGTACAAATCAGAAACGCCCTGAACCTCGGGAAAAATTATATTTCATTAAGCAATACAACTTTCCTATTTGTAGAACCGTTCAGATCAGGATTGCTCGACATGTTAGGGAAAAATTATGCCTTGATAGAAAAACGTCCTTCCACAAATTTCTTATGTGTCTCAGAACGAATTTTTGAAAGGTAAGTGTGCCCTTCGAGTAAATTGCACCACACCTTGCATAGTTCGTTCGATCCATAACGTTGAAAATGAGAACATACTTCTTTACTGTTTCCACGTTTTAATCTCAATTTCCTTCACTATCACTCCAAACAATGTTACGGACGAGACTTGATAGAATGAGCGCGTTATTCTAATATTTGAATAAATCTAATTCTTCAGATCATCGTGTGACGAGTTGTTCCAAATCCTGAATTAGTGTGCTGCAACTTGTTGGAAATTTATTTAGAGCTGCTTTGCATGCATCAGATCAATATCGCCGAAATTGTCTTGCAGTATTTTTAATAAGTCCACTTGATCCTCCTAATTTTCTGTTCCATTCTCAGCAAGAAAAGCTTTCAATAATAATCGGCTGAAAACTTCGTGGAGCATGCGAACCCCTTTAATTAACCTTGCATAGTGAGATCCGTTCAGAACTTTCTCAACAACTATAGGGCTAAAAATACATAAATCAGTAGAAGTGCTTATCACACACCTTCGTCGGAGAATATTGAGGAGTCTTCTTGTTTCAGTTGTTTTTAAACATTTAGAAAATTGCACCATCGACATATAGAAACGGACCGATCACGCTGTGCGGAGCTATGAAATGGGGTTTAGAGAGGGAGAAAACATTTGAGCCGTGGCCGTGTCTCTTTCTAAAGAAAAGCTGATTGGTCAAGGGCATTTTCGATGGGTGGAGCTTAATAAAGTTCAGGACCGTGCC
>WSXT02223866.1:0-16733 GCA_011762715.2 Neuroterus valhalla | reverse complement strand
CCCATTATCCCCTCCAACTTTTGTTTGAAACATTTTTTCGTATCTGCACAAGCATCTGAGATATTATACACTATAGAATAAAATGGCCCACCCTGTATATTGGAGGTAGATGTTGAAGGCTTTTTGATCATGATCCAGAAACCAGACTTTATTTTTCTGCAGGGTTTTGACGCGTTGAATTTGAACCTGGCTCTGGAAACACTCAAAGCTTGGTTTGTCGCGACATGTCCTAACCTAAAAATTCAGGAAATGTTGATTTTCGCTATATTGTTTTTTGGATCACACGCTTTTCTGTTGATGACCTATAAACCAAACTATATTTTTCTAAAGATTTTGAGGCGCTGAATCCGAATCTGGCCTCTGAATCGCTTACAACCACGTTTCTCTCGAGATATCCTGACATAGAAGTGCAGAAAATACATGCTTGCTTTGAATTGTTGCTGCTGTAGCCGCCATATTTGATCCGACATCTTGAATTTAGAGACTCGGATCACAGACCCGAGATCAGCGACTCCAAAATCTTTAAATGCTTTGACGACATGTAATCTAACCTCCAATACAGTAAAAACAGAATTTCCTGCACTTTTAGGTTACGATATCTCGAGAAAAACATGATCTCAAGCAATTCTCAAGTCAGATTTGATTTTGCGCATCTAGATACTTCAGAAAAGTATAGTCTGGTTTCTAGGTTAAAAATATTGTCCGCCTGTGATAATATAAGGATTTAACTGATAAATTTCACAGACTGAGTCTCCAAAATGCGTATCATTGTGTTTTTCGGGTTGCTGATCACGATCCTGGTATCCAATTGACCCCATCACGTGAAGGTCAAGGTCAAACGAAGGTCGAAGTCCTTATTTCACGAGAATAAATTTTTTCGACCCCATTTTCTTGAAGAACGGAAAAATTTTACGTCCAGACCTACTTTGGCCTTTTCATCGAAATGACCTCTGTATGTCATTTGAAGGTGATCTAAAGTCACACTTTCTTTTGGACCATCCAGCTGGTATATCGTCAAGGAGTGGCTCTCCAAAATACGCGTCATTGTGTTTCTTGGGTCGCTGATCACGATCCTGGTGTCTATGTGACCCGATCACGTCTAGTGCAAGGTCAAATGTAGGTCAAACCCCTCGATGCTCGGAAAAAAATTTTTTGATACCAGATTCTGGAAGAACAAAAAATTTTACTTCTAGACGCGCTTCGACGTTACTATCATAATGACCACTGAAAGTTATTTGGAGGTCATCTGGGAATCAAATTCTCTTTCGTATCATCCAGCTCATAAATCAGCTAGGACTGGGTCTCTAAACTACGTATCACTGTGTTTTTGGGATCGCTGATCACAATCCCGGTGTCCATGTGACCGCATCACGTCAAGGACAAGGTCAAGTGGAGGCAAAACCCCTCGATTCGTGGAAAATTAATTTTGTTATCAGATTCTGAAAGAATGAGAAACTGTACGTAAAGACACGCTTTGACCTTACTATCGGAATGACCTCTGGAAAATATTTGGAGGTCATCTGAAAATCGAATTCTCTTTTGTATCATCCAGCTCGTATATCGGCTAGAACTGGGTCTCCAAACTACATATCATTGAGTTTTTTGGGTCGCTGATCACGATCCTGGTGTCCATGTGACCCCGTAACGTCTAGGGCAAGGTCGAATGGAGGTCAAATCCCCTCAATTCGCAAAAAACAATTTTGTGATACCAGATTCTGAAAAAACGAAAAATTTTACGTCTAGACACGCTTCGATCTTACTATCGAAATGACCTCTGAGTTATTTAGAGGTCATCTGAAAATTAAATTTTCTACTGTATCAACCAGCTCGTACATCGGCTAGGACTGAGTATCCAAACTATGTATCATTGTGTTTTCTGGGTAGCTGATCACAACCATGGTGTCCATGTGACCCCATCCTCAAATGCAGTAAAAAAGAGCATTTCCTGTACTTTCAGATTAGGACATCCTCAGAAAAACCTGGTTTAGAGCAATTCTTAGGTCAGATTCGATTAAGCGCATCGAAATCCATCAGAAAATTATGGTCTGCTTTCTGGGTTAAAAGTCTTGTTGGCCTGTGTCAATATAGGTATTTTACTAATAACTTGTGATTTGTATTGATATTCATGAACAGGCGATGAGAGTAAACAACTTGGCACTCTTTCATCAAACACTTTTTAATTTAAAATGAGGTAGTTAGGAACGCAAACTTTCAATGAAAGTTCGAAGAGTTGTAAAAAATAACAAAGATATTATCCGAACATTTCGGCAAAATTGATACTAAACTTTTCGGATATAAATCCTTTCTAAATTTGAATAAGTAAGACTCCAGTCCTTCAAATTTAGAACAGCGTGGAATAGTAAAAATGTAGGGGTTCCCATGTGCGTTTATTGTTTGTAGTAAATGGTTTAAAACTTTTTGCAAAATCTCCCCCCTAGTTTCGAAGTGAAATTTCAGTCAATGGAGACCAAAAAACATCTGCATTCTCCTTGTAAAAAAAATTATACAATTATTTTCCATAGCTGACTTTTCTCCACTTTTCTTTACGGAATCGTAATCACTTTATACTTATTTTTGTAATTGTTAAAAAAAAATCTTTCCTAGGAAACGTTACAATTTAGAGAATAGTTCTTTAATCAACAATTCTTCTGCAGTCATGGTTCAGAACGAAATAATGCATGAAAATTATTTGATGGTAAATAATTATTTTTTATGAATTTAAAAAATAGTTTTTATATTCAAGACTCCAATAATTTGGAATTTCAGGAAAGTGAGAATCAAACGTTGATGCAATTACATTAAAAGTAGGAAATATTGAATACATTCTGTTCTAAACTTTATAAAAATTGTGTGTGACCCATCTTCACAGTATTGTAAAAAAGGAGTTAATATTTGTAGAGTCATATACGAAGGAGATCCTAAAATATCTGAGAGTAATTTTTAATTCTTACTACATTTTGTATATATGTCAGTCAAATATCACAAGCCATGGTCTTAACGACTACATTTTTCGAAGTTTGCAACGAAATTCCATCCTTCAAATAAGAGTATATAACTCTTTAGGAATAAAGAGAACACATGAGGTACCACTTATCCAGATTTTCCTTACGGAGTTGCGATACTCATCTACCCTCGCTCTTGCCTACACCAGCCTGTAGCAGTAAAAGTACTCTTGACACTGCTTGCCTGCTGGACTACTTCAGAAGAAGTGCTCTCGACACTCTAGCAGTAGATTACTGTGTTACTGTATTCCGGAATGAGTGCTCCGATGTGTGGTTTTAGTTTGATATAATTAAAGCAATATACCATTCTGGGGATTATATTTCACTTTTTGTTGCATCCCTCCACAATAAATAAATTCGGCTTGTAGACAAGAAACATTTATCATAAATCCTCATTATTACTAAATCTTGCCCAAGCCCTAAGATGGAGAAGGAACTTACTATCTGAAGTTTGACGTAAGATCTGTTAACCTCCAATACCCAGTGCGACAAAAATCCCTACAACAAAATGTGAATAGAAATTTCCTTTTCTGTCGAAATAAAAACAATCTATAACTGCAATGAGGCTTTGACTCTTGATAACATTCATTCAGAAAAAGTAATTGATAACTTGAATATATACTTTATCCTCTTGCTAGCACAATTTTTAAGATATTTTGACATGAACTCGACTCAATTGACACATACAAAAAATTACACAGGGCCCGAAAAGGTAAACGAGGTGAACCTTTTCTGAGCTTGCTTGTTCTCTATGTTTTTGAGTTGCTCATCACGATCATAGTGTCCAAGGGCCCCCCACGTCAGGATCAAGGTCAAATGAAGTCAAACCCCTCAATTTGCGAAAACTCATTTCTTTAACACCAGATTCTCAAATGTCGAAAAATTTTACATTCAGACATGCTTCGACCTCTCGAAACTACGTGATATTGTGTTTTTTAGACAGAGAAACACGATCCTGGTGTCCATGTGACCCCGTCACGTCTAGGTCAAGGTCAAATGAAGGTTGAACCCCCTATTTCACGAGAAATAATTTTTTTCACCCTATCTCCTGAAAGAACGGAAAATTTAAGGTTTTGACACGTTATGACCTTATTATCCAAACGACCTATAGAAGTCATTTGGAGGTCATCTTAAAATATAATTCTCTTATGAATCATCCATCTGGTATATTGGCTAGGACTGGGACTTGAAACTACGCATCATTGTGTTTTTTGGGTCGCTGATCACGATCCTGGTGTCCATGTGACCCGATCACGCCTGAATCAAGGTCAAATAAAGGGCAAACCCCTCAATTTGTAAAAGAAAATTTTTTTGACAACAGATTCTGAAATCACGGGAAATTTTACGTTCAGAAACGCTCTGACCTTATTTTTGAGGTTATCTGGAAAACAAATTCACTTTTGAATCATTTCGCTGGTATGTCGGCTAGGACTGCGTCTCAAAACTATGTATTATTGTGTTTTTTGGATTACGGATCACGATCCTGGTGTCCATGTGTCCCAATCACGTCTGATTCAAGGTCAAATGAAGGTCCAGCCCTTCATTTTACGATAAATAGTTTTTTCGACTCTAGATTCTGAAAGAACGAAACATTCAACGTCCAGGCACGTTATGACCTTATCATCCGAATGACCTCTAGAAGTCATTTGGAGGTCATCTTAAAATCTAATTTTCTTTTGAATAATCCATCTGGTATATCGGCTAGGACTGGGACTTCAAGCTTTGCATTATTGTGTTTTTTGGGTCGCTAATCACGATCCTGGTGGCCTCGTGACCTAATCGCGTCTGGATCAAGGTCAAATGAAGGTCAAACACCTCAATTTGCAAAAAATCATTTTCTTGACACCAGATTCTGAAATGACGGCAAACTTCACGTTCAGGCATGCTTTGACCTTATTTGGGAGGTCATCTGAAATACAAGTTGTCTCTTGAATCATCCCGGGGGTATATCAGCTAGGCCTGCGTCTCAAAACTATGTAATATTGTGTTTTTTTAATGGCGGATCCCGATCCTGGTGTCCATGTGACCCAATCACGTCTGATTCAAGGTCAAATGAAGGTCCAGCCCTTCATTTCACGATAAATAATTTTTTCGACACTAGATTCTGAAGGAACGAAACATTTTGCGTCCAGACACGTTAGGACCCTATTATCGAAATGACCTCTAGAAGTCATTTGAAGGTCATCTGAAAATCCTTTTTTCTTCTGAATCATCCCGCTGATATATCGGCTAGGACTGGGTCTCGAAACTACGTTACATTATGAAAATGAAGTTGTTTTGGTTTTCGATCGTGTACAAACTAAACATTTGTAGCTTGTACATGATCGAAACCCGAAACAACTTCATTTCCATAATGGATCATCGTGAAAGCCTTAAATCTATTACGTTAAATTATGTTTTTTGGGTCGCTGATCACAATGCTAGTGGCTATGTAACCCCATCGCGTCTAGGACAATGTCAAATGGAGGTCAAACTGGTCAAACCCCTCGATTCATGGAAAATCAATTTTGATACCAGATTCCAGGCACGTTATGACCTTATTATCCAAATGACCTCTAGAAGTCATTTGGAGGTCATCTAAAAATCCAATTCTCTTTTGAATCATCCATCTAGTATATTGGCTAGAACTGGGTCTCCAAACTACGCAACACTGTGTTTTTTGGGGTCGCTGATCACAATTCTAGTGTCCATGTGACACCATCACGTCTAGGGCAACGTCAAATGGAGGTCCAACCCTTCAATTCAAGGAAAATTATTTTTCGATACCAGATTCTGAAAGAACAAACAATTTTACGCCCGGACACGCTTTAACCTTAGTATCGGAATGACCTCTAGAGGTCATTTTTAAGTCATCTCAAAGTCAAATTCTCTTTCGAATCATCCAGCTGGTATATTGGCTAGGACTGGGTCTCCAAAATACGTATCATTGTGTTTTTTGTGTCGCTGATCGCGGTTCCGGTATCCATGTGACCCTAGCCCGTCTGGGGCAAGGTTGAATGAATGCCGAATCTTTGCACATCAGTCTTTTTGCAAAATTACTTGCCTTTTTAGTTTTTTACTTGATATTTTCACCCTGGCCCATCGCCGATACTGGGTTCTCGAGTCCCCGCATCGTACGGCCACTTTTTCTTGTGCCAGCCATGACGGCTTCAATTCCTTCACCCAAGCACTTTGTCGGTGACAGGGAAATTATTTTATGCGGAATAAGGGGTTTGACCTGCATTTGACCTTGCCCTAGACCTAATGGGGTCACATGGACACCAGGATCGTGATCAGTGACCCAAAATCACAATGATACGTAGTTTGGAGTCCTAGTCCTAGCCGATATACCAACTGTATGATTTGAAAGAGAATTTGACTCAAGATGACCTCCGAATGACTTCCAGAGGCCATTTCGATGAAAAGGTCATAGTTTATCAGGACGTTAAAAGTTTCTGTTCGTTCAGAATATGGAGTCAAGAAATTATTTCCTCCGGATTGAGGGGTTTGACCTTCGTTTGACCTTGATCCAGACGTGATAGGGTCACATGGACACCAGGATCATAATCAGCGACCCAGAAGCACAATGATACGTAGTTTGAAGTTCCAGTCCAAGACGATATTCCAGCTGTATGATTTGAAACAGAATTGGACTTATGATGACCTCCAAATGACTTCCAGAGGTCATTTTGCTGGAAACGTCAAAGTATTTCAGGACGTAAAAGTTTCCGTTCTTCTAGAATCTGGTGTCAAAAAAATGATTTCCTTCAATTTGAGTGGTTATTCCTTCGTTTGACCTTTATCCAGACGTAATAAGGTAACATGGACAGCAGCATCGCGATCAGCAACCCAAAAAACATAAAGAGCAAGCAAGTTGAGAAAATGTCCACCTCTTCTTCCTTCTGTGACCCTGCGTTATTATTGCCTCAAGTATTAGGGGAAAAATTTCTTGAGGTCGAGTTATAATTTCAAAGCAAATTATTGCTTCCCTAGAATACTGTAAATAGGACAAGAAAATGAAGTGTCAAGTACAAACAGAAGTGCGGTTCTTCTAAAAGGATCCTAGTCATACAGGTTGCACAGTAAATCCAGATCACGAGAGTTTTGTTCTAATATTTGTGGAAATACTTGCGACCTATAGACATTGGCTTTCGAAAGATAACGGAAAGACTCTTTCCTCTCAAAAAGTTCTTAGGAAGAGTTCAAGTGTCAAGTGCTATTGACTTGAATCTTTACTGGTTTTTTATGTTTTATGAACTTCGTAACTAGAGATCTTATCGAATCACTTTTCAGGGCTTTGGCTCTTTGTGTTAGAATTTACTGTATTACATTAATTTCTTTTTTGAACCAATTAACTCACTCCTAAAAAGCCTGCAGGTGATGCCTGATGTACCTAATCTACTAAATGCAACAAGTCAGAACTCTAACTTGACAGTGGTTCAAGGCAGCAAAAATACAACCAAGCAAGAATTACGAAAGGTCAAAACTCAGCCACTTCATCGGCGACTTGGGATGTTTGAGAGAAAACTCATCAATATTATGATACTCTACTAAAGAAATTAATTTTTCAAACTGTAAAAGAGCCTTGTCAGTCCGTCCACCAGAAGCGAGGATTTGCAAAAAAGATTTATGCGTTCAGGTATTGTGGTCTCAGTCACGTCCATTGTTGGTATAACGTGGTCAGGAAAATGTAGTACTGAAATGAGAAGATGAGCCGGGATAATTTCACCTTACGTACCACATTATTACACATAGACAGTAACGTCATGGTGGTTGCTAGCGAGCATTCTCTCTCGAGGTTGTTATCTTCCACTCTCTGTGCATCTGTCTGACTACCAGGTAATGCGAGCCCCGTATGTAAATCCCATTCTGATTAACATCCCTGCACATATATACTATTATAATTATATATACACCGGGAAACACCACCGCTAGATCGAATCTAGTTTTCATCAAAGAGAGCTTCCATTATAACGAATCATACTTACAGAATAAGTACAATAATTGTTTGGTAATTCTTGACAAAAGCGCAAATTGTGTTTCGCATATTATCACATTCTTTGAAACACATACTGTGATCAGAATTTGGTTATTCGAAATTTGAGAGAATTCTAAAAATATTTTAGGGAAAGCATAACTGTATACAGAGACAAGTTGCTGTTGACAAAGGTGACCTCATTCTGTGAAAATTACCCAAATCTGCATCCAAATACTTGCGAAAGGAAAGATTTTCTCAAGCTTTGCATTTCGACTTTTCTGCCTTTTGGAATGATAAAGTCTATGAAGGTGTAGCATGCTGTACTGTTCAGCACGTACTACTCGTTCCTCCTGTAAACGTAACTGTAAACCCTTATTTAGTTTAACAGTTCTACGTGGAACGTGAACCACGTTTTTCTCCAAAACAAGTAGCTACAACCCAGATACACAATACATAATATCCTACATAAAAGAGTCTTATGTCCACATAAAAATATTACATTCTCGTTTTCATTGTCTGAAGTTTTATTCTTTTACTGCTCCTTTGAATATTTCAATCCCTTATAATAAAATGAGTTAAAGTGATAGTGATTTTTGAAAAATACTACGAATGTTCATTTTCCGAATATTGCACATCAAGATCCAATGAAGCTGCAGAATTGAACATGAACATCTTTTAAAAGTATTAATTTTTGAAGATAATATATATTCTCAAATGTTTTTGACTGTTTCTACCAAAAATTGTAGCTACATGAATCTTTTTATTTCTGGTATTATTGGGTGAATGTAATATTCCCCCGATGCATGCCTCGAATCATTTTTTGACAAAGAACGCTGACAAGAGTAAAAGAATGAGTGAATATATATTGCTGCTTTGATTGATACTTCTGCAGAAAGGTTTCGAAATCTTTATTCTTCAAAGTATGGATGTTGATTGATACCTTTTTGGATATAATTTTTGTTTTTAAGATCATAATAATATCAATTTCTGATACGATATAATTAGTACTCTCTGAAGAAAACCAACATTCAACATTCAACATTCAACGTTCGAGATATAAATCTCTGTAATTATTCCTTTGAATGATCGTCTCGTATCTTCAATATTTTACTAGTTTAATCATTTCTCTGAACTCATCAAGCTCTACCAATTTTCGTTTTTCCAACCAAGAAAAATTGTTCCAATTAACCTTTCATTTGAGAAGAATTATCTCAGGAAAAATGTTTTAATTCTTTAAACCTCCCCCATCCTCTTCTACTCTTAAGCTGAGATTTCTGTGCAAGCGTTATTAGTAGTTTAAATTGAAATGGATAAAACCTTCGATGATCTAGAACATTATCCATGTTACCCAAATGTTATGGGATAGGAGGGATCGAACGGACTATTCCGTTCCGTTCCGTTCCGTTTCCTATTTCCTCTAAAGGATTCATATCAATTGTCAAGAGTATAACTATGCTAAGTTAGCAGGTTGACATACATATTCTTCACGATCTCATCGAGGAAAATAAGACATTCAACTACAGCATTTGGTCCCACTCCATGTTTCTAATAAAAGCTGATCATTGTTAACTTAAGAGGCAATATCCAATCAATAACGACGTTTATTTGTTGCAAGGATTCCGAAAAAACTGAGAGAAAAACTCTGCTCTCAAACCTGAAGATAAATTTTCTGATAGAGCCAAACAAAATGAAGTTCCCTTCTTAGTTTTCAGCTATTGAACACTATTTTTTCAAGGATTCGTAGAATGGTTACTCTAAAATTTTCTGATTTTTTGGATACAAAAAAAACTATACGATTCAGCTTCTGAACCTATAAATAGAATTCTCTTATACAGAAGACCAACCAAATCTGAAAAAATTAACCGCGAAGGACCCATCAAAGATTTCCTTCATTGTATTAAGCGATTTTTTGCTTACTTATTCTAACATTACGTACCTTAGAAGTCAGTAAAAACTATAAAAAAAATTTTCAACTCTTGGATTGTATTTTAATTTGAAGAAAAAAAATCTACTCGCTGTGCGTGTACATTTTCATCGCGCGTCTGTCGGATCTCGCGCTCCACGCTTGGTTGTGAGTTTACCTCGCGCTGCGTTCTCGGTCTTTATACTTCCCTACATTTGCATATAGAGCTTTTGAATTCTTTCTTGTTAAAGGTTCTCTGGCTTTGACGAATATATCCTCATTAAGTGTCTTGTGCTGCGCACTCGATCACAATTTTTCCGAAACAAAAAAGAAGTTCTATTGGCTAATTTTTTTTTTCAAATGTTGTGTGCTTTTTCTAGAGTTTTATTTTTTATTGTTTCTTTTTTTTTACAATTGAAAGAAAACCTACGCGTGCAATGGTAAAAATGATAACAAATTTATAGATCTTTTTGAGGTGAACAACTTTTCTGTATCAATCTTCTGTCTCAGCCTTCGTCATACCTTCGTCAATATCAGTTTTATATTCATTTATTGAATATGAAATTTTGGAATGATTTAAATGAAAACTATGAATCCTGTAAAAAAGATTGTTAACACATTTAAATATATTTTTCTTGTTAAGCATTTGTGTCTATTTGTTTATCCAGAGCTTGCGTCCATTGTCCTAACAATAAAATTTTTCATTTTTAATATGGTTTGTTACGGATGAAGCAAAAACTACATGTCCTATTAAAAAGTAAATAGGATCAAATTTGTATATGTTTTTTGGTGGCACAATTTTTGTTCATCGATATTTTCCCGTGCTTTGCATAGTTGTACCAAAATATGAAACTTTCTATTTTTCATCATTTTTTGTGCGACCAAAGTATGAATTTTGGATTTTTTTTCAATTCAAGAAGTTGTTAATATCATCTTGTAAGGCTTCCAAAATGAAACATGTTTCCCCTGCAATTTTTTTTATATCTGGAGTTTTTTGGCTGAAAACTTCCATATTTGTTCATACCTGTGAATTTTGAGAATGCCATAACACTGCCAATTTCGTTTTCATGAAAAAAGAAATCATTAGGAACATTTGATCCACTTATTACTTACCACAGAAGTTTATAATTATGATTTTTGAGTCTTAAAAAAAATGGTTTCGAAAATTTTCGAAATGCTCTAACTTTTTGAATATTTATCCAAAATAGCTGGCTTAAGAACTTAAACTTCAGTTTCTGACACTGAAAGAGTGTACCAAAGGCCAATCTGAACAAAAAGAAGCGAACTTCTAAAAAAAAAAAAATAAATAACCTCTATTATTATTCGTTTTTCATTTATCTCATTTGATTAAATATACAGCCATTTTGTTAAGCATAAATTATTTTGTCAAAAATGGATTCATCTCGTAAGAGTAATATTTTTAAAAATAAAAATTTTGGTTTGTTGAAAATGATGTTCTTCGACTGAAAATTGATCTCTTTGATTGAAAATTCGTTTTATTCATTGGTTAAAAATATTTCTTTCTATCGAAATTCAAGTATTTTATTTTCGGTTGGACAATAATTTTTCTGGTTAAATGTTCAACTCTCTTTTTACTGAGAATGTTGCTATTCCATTTTTTGTTAAGAATTTATGGTTTTGATTGAAAACGGATTTTGAAATTTTTTAATGAAATTTTATTTGAATAATATCTCCTTTCAATAGAAATGTAATTATAAGGTTGATAATTCATTTTTATTTGGTCGTAGTATTCATATTTCTCCATTTTAAGTAAAATACTAATTTGTTTGAAAATTGTGATAATTTTTTTTGTCGATGGATTGACGATTTTTGATGCACTAGACCAGCTTTTAGAAGACATGTGTTCGAATCCCAGGAGAGCTAGAAAATAATTTTTTCCGGGCCTAGACTACGATCGCGTATGTTTGAAAATACGAGTGTTTTGTGGGAAATTCAACATTTTTCCAGATAATAATAAAATTTGGTTAGAAATCAAAATTTTAGTTCCATTAAAAATTTGATAATCCCGCATTTTGAACAGACAATAGTCGAATCATCGACCAAAAATATGTGCTTCTAACATAAAGGTTGCATTTTCGACCATAACAGATAAACTTCCTACAAAAATAGTTTATTTCTAACATGAAAAATTGATTTCCATCAAATATTTAAATTGTTAACTTAAGAAGATGTATTTTCGACAAAAAATAAGTAAAAAAAATTTTCCAAAATGCCCCAAAAATGCCCCTTCAAAATTTGTTTTATCCATTGGTTACAAATATTTTTTCTATCGAAATTCAAGAATTCTATTTTCGGTTGGACAATAGTATTTTTTGTTTAAATGTTCAACTTTCTCTTCAATAAGAATGTTGCTTTCCCATTTTTTGTTTAAAATTTATGGTTTTGATTGAAAACGGATTTTGAAATCTTTTTTTAAAATCTCTTTCAAATATCATCTCCTTCCAATAGAAATGCAATCGTAAGTTTGTTGATTCATTTGTTTTCGTCGTACAATTTACATTTTCCCATTTGAATTAAAAAACCAATTAGGTACAAAAATTTAGACGACTTTTTTATGTCGTTGGAATGACGGTTTTCGATGCACTAGACCAGCTTTTAGAAGACATGTGTTTGAATCCCAGAAGAGCTAGAGAATAATTTTTTCCGGTCCTAGACTACGATCGCGTATGTTGGAAAATACAGCTGTTTTGTGGAAAATTCTACATTTTTTCAGATAATTGAAACATATTGTCAGAAACTAAATATTTAGTTTCATTGAAAATTTCATCACTTCGCATTTTGAACAGACAATAATTGATTTATCGACCAAAAATGTGTATTTCTAACATAATAGTTGCATGTTCAACCAAAACTGTATAAAATTTCTACAAAAACAACAAAACAAACAAAAATATTTCTTTCAACAACAAAAAAACCGAAAAAATTTCCGAAATGCTCCCCCATTCCAATCTTTCGTCCAAAATAAATGGTTAACGAACTTGACCTGTTTTTTTGGTCCCTGGTAACGCATGCAACAGCACGATCGAACATGAATATTTATTCGAGAGTTATCAAAACAATTTTGAATGCCACATTTGGATAATAAAATATATCAGTGGTAACTAAATCTATCATTCCTGACTTATAAATAAACAACCACATAAATGTCCAGTTCAAAGGTAATTAAATCATTTACGATTGTTAACTATGCTACACAATATTATCCGATAGTTATTCATGAACGAATGGAAGTAATTCGAATATCGCTCGCAAACATTTCACGTCCACAATATAACAGCATCCGCCAATCAAAATTAAAAGTATTTAATTGGAAATTGAATTCGTAATAGTTCTTTAAAAAAAACACAGAGTTGACGGCAGATATCACAAAAGCTAATGAAGTCGACATAGCTGGATGTTCTCGCCGATTATTCTTATTCGGCAATGCGAAGATATTGAAGCACTTTCAGGTAAAAGCAAATCAAATTAAAGGCTCTGAAAAATCGTGTGAAGCGTACCATCATTATTTATTGATACCTCACATTCACGAGTGTTCGTTAAGCTTTGAAAGACAGGAAACAATTGTTGATTGTTTTCCTGTGAGGGATATTTGGGTACGCATAATTGATCGAGTCCTCTTCATCAGTGATCCTCACTGAACGCATTAGTGCGTGTCATGATTGAACGTGACAGATCAATCAATGAATTCATTTATTTACTTTTCCTATTATTTCTCGTTTACCTGTCTGTTAATTGATTGACCAAATTTAGTTTCGGAAGTGAATCCTTCTACGGAAAACTCTCTACACTAATCCGAAAATGAGTGATTTTATTTTTAGTGAACGCGATCAATCTAGGATTTATATCTTTTTTCGTATTTTATTGATTATAAGCAAGGATTTTATTTATTTTCGGGTTAGAGAAAATCACTGTAAGAAAATATTCTGTTCGATTAATCATTAATTTAAATCGTCCTTTAAAAATTTTTCGATGTATTGAGGGCGACAATGGGAAGCTGATTTATAATATTTTCCAACAATTCATTAGTTGGATGCGAGACTACCATTTTTTGTACACTTTATACATTTCTGGTGGATACATAACCTATTTTTCCATCCAAAAAATAAAATTTCATGTTTTTATTATAAAGTTTCCAAGAACAGCTTCTAATAATGTTAGGTGAAGAAAAATGAATCTAATTGTATTTCTAAGGAAGGTTCAATACATTAGAGCAACAAAAATAAAATGAACAAATATTTTAATATTGTCACTTGAAATAAGAAACATTATTATAGCCACAATCAGTTTTTATCTCCATACTTAATCTCCTAGAGTTTTAATTATACAGAGATATTTTTAATTCTAGGTTCTTTCTTTATTCACGTTGACGAAACTTCAGACTATACACCTCGCATACCTACGAGGCACAAATTGTTACATTATATAAATTCATGGTTATGACCAGCCATATCCGACTCCTAAGCTTTTGCATGGCTAGCATCCGTAAATATATGACTGGCTTTTGTTGGGATCAAAGGAATCCGAAAGAGAGCGCGTCGGCGCATCGGCCCTGTTCTAACATTATCTCATATGGAAAATTTGTCAAATAATAGAAAAGAAAAAAAATGTTAAAACTAAAATACATTGAATGATATTTTTAGAGGAGAAAAATTTCACCAAAAATCCTGATAGGGAGAGAGAAAAAAAGTTTAAGCACATATATAGTTTTCCTTATATATATATTGAATTAATAACGTGGTAAATGAAAGAAAAACTAGTCACCTAGGAATAATAATAATAATTATAAAAATAATAAAAATCAACAGTTAATATTCGGAGAAACGTATTTAGATGGTACAATTACATTTCGAGAATCACTTTCAATTAAAGGTATCACATTTCGAAGCTACATTCACAGCAGGAAATACTGAATCATAAAATTGGGTTTTGGTAATCAGACTTATTGTCAATAAATAAAAATAGTAAGAATGTTCTCCTATTTGCAACAATATTCCGAATTAAACAATTTCATATGAAATGAAATTTCAAATTTATTACCCACCTGTAATATCTAGAAATTAATAAGAAGTAATATAACTTGTATTTTTTATCAACAGAAGCATAGGAAATTGGATGATTTGGAATTTGGACGATTTCTAACAACAATTTCACAGCGATTCTTATCATTATAAATGAAGAGATTTCTAATTATAATCCTTTGAGATTGAATGATTTTACAGAAATATTCAAAATGTTAACCGATTTTAGATTACAAACCAACAACATGACCAAATTTCAACTATTACTAAATTTTGACAAAATAAAAAAAACTCATATGACTTGAATGTCTGCTATTCACTCTCAGCCTCTCCAAGGAAGTTTTTGTTGTTTTTAATAATATAATAATTTTTCCGTGCATAATTTTGTTGAAATTTTCAATCCTGTTCCCAAAGGAAATAATAATTCTTACATTCACGTTCTGAATAAGAAGATAATTGTTTTATGCTGAAACTGAAATTCGCGGATTTAACTAAATCTCCACGTTTTGAGACCCCTTAGGTCAAAAGAAAACATTTTCACGAAGGTGTCTGTCTGAAGTCTGTAGTCTGTATACTCGATAAATGATAAATACTTTTTGAATTTTCACAAAAAATCGAAAATTCCAATTCGGCTCGCACAAAAAAAAAATTTTTTTAAACTGCCCGCAGCGCGGGCACATTCTTATCGCGCGTTTGGCACGCGGCTCGCTTCGCTAGCAAGTTTGAGCGCACCTAATGCGCGCGTCTTTCGGTCCTCCTGCTTCGCGTTCAATGGTAATCTCACCTCGCGCTACGCACTCGACCTTTGTACCTCCTTGTGAAATCCAAAAGAGAAATGTCAACTACTTCAATTTTATGAGTGTAAATTCTCTTTTGTTGAAGCTTCTCCGGCTTTAACGAATACATTCTCATCGCGTGTCTCGTACTGCGCACTCGATCAAAGTTTGTCCAAAACAGTGGAAAAGTTTTGTTGCCTAATTTTTTTCACATGTTGTGTAGTTTCACTAGAAATTCAATTCTTTAATTTTTAATTTCATTTTTTACGATTGAAACAAAAACAGAGTGTCAGATGGGAAAAATTATAACAAATTCACAAATATTTTTCGGGTGAACAACTATTCTCAATCAATCTTCTTTGTAAGCCTGAGTCATTTTTTCATTTTTATAGTTATTTTTCCTGTTTGAAATGAAAACTACATATCCTGTTACAGAAGTTTATAACACATTCATAGATATTTTCCTGGTAAAGAACTTGCGTCTATTTGATTTTTCCTAAGCTTGTGTCAATTTTCCAAAAGTTAATTTTTACATTCTCATTCTGAATGAGGAAGTATTGGTTTTATGCCTGTCTGTCTGTAGTCTGTAGTCTGTAGTCTGTAGTCTGCAGTCTGTAGTCTGTAGTCTGTAGTCTGTAATCTGTGTACTCGATAACTTTCGAAAGATTTATCGGATTAGATTGTGCTTTGGCACACATCTTGAAGGACCCAAAAGACAGGATGAGTTCGTTAACCAGCTATTTCGGATGAAAAATCAAAGGGGGGGGAGCGTTCTGAACATTTTTTTTCAATTTTTTTTCCAAGACTCAGAAATTGCAAGTACGATTCCTTGTAGTAGATAAAAAATGAGACACTCCATCCTTGCGACTTTTTTTGATAAAAGCAGAATTGTCAGAGTTATGGCATTTTCAAAATCCAAAAAGATAAAAGAAAATGAGAATTTTTAGCCAAATATCGCAAGATGAAAAAGAAAGTCAGGGAGAAAAAATGTTTCTTCATGAGAGCCCTACAAGATGGCGAATACAACTTTTTGGATTTTCTCAAAAAATCGGAAAT
>WSXT02223855.1:0-16733 GCA_011762715.2 Neuroterus valhalla | reverse complement strand
TCAATCACCATACACTCACCGTATTTCCTCAATTCTACCCTGCACACCAGCCAAAAAACGACAGCACTTCACAATTCGCGTGTTACCCCTACCGGCACTGGAAACGGAAGCCCAATACGAATTTATTCATTTTTTATTACCTGAATTTTAAACCTAGGTTTGAAATCCTCCATTCTAAATGACTCTTGTCAAAGGATTGTTCCAACTGCAAAGTTCCTTCCGATTGTGCAAAGAATATTTTAGGCCTCTGACTTCCCTAATAAAAAAGTTGTAATAAAAATGATTGAGAATAGAGTTATAATTTTGAATCCTGAATCTGAATCCTTCAAAAGTCCATTGGGTTGTATTGGAATGAATTATAAGTAAACCACGAAGGAAAATGATTAAAAGTGATTAAAATAGATTAGATCATAATTGATCTAATGGATTCTCGTGGATTCAGACAAATCATTATGGAATACCATTATATAGTTTTTAATAGAAAATATCCCTATTGTATCATATTCAATAGAATTCAATGTATTTTATCTTTCCATTACGTTTTAATATGATACATGAATAATTTTTTTACGTATGCAGTTCCACGATTCAAAATGATTAAAATTTTCATCATGTTTTGAAGATATTTAATAGCATAAGTACACTGGAATTGATTTTTTCCAACTGATTTTAATATTTTTAGTATAGTGATGAATTATTTTCAATCACGCTTATTATTATGACTTTAATTTTTACGTCGTTAATTTCAATATTTTGCCTTTCAATATTCCGATATCAAGCAATCAAATTGAATCAAAATGAATGCTAATAGTAAAATTTTTTCCTTATTTTTTGCCTATTGGGTGACCTGAGTCATGAATTATTTTTAATCACGTTCAATACACGTTATAAAAACTACTATATTCTAATAAATCGTTCTTTACGTTCAATAGTTTGAATTTAATAAGAATAATTATACTTATTCTCAAGTAGCATTGAATAGTTATCAAAAGTGATTTACCTCGGTACATTAAAAATAATATTCATGGATCGAATATGATTTATGGAATAGTAATTTCCGATAATGTAAATACAATATCACCAGATATATCCAATAAAATTACTTTCTTTAAATTTTCTCAGTAATAACTTATTGAAAACTATCAATATCGAATGGAATAACAAATAGATTTGATAAAATTTTATTCGATGAGTTTGAGCAAAAGACAAATGATTTAATAGTTGCAAAAAAACTGCTATTGCTTTTTTGAAAATTTTTAACAATCTAAAGTAAAATGCAACAAAGTATTGAAAACTATTAATCAGTTTTGGGTATATTGCAGTGAGAATTCCTTATACTGAAAACTTATTGTGAAAAATTAAAAGTTATTATTACATTAAATCCGATTCAATAACAAAGACTTGGTGCTATATTCGATAATACATAAAATGATTGAATTACATATTATTGAGCAGTATGTTCTATGAAAAAATAAAAAAAAGTATTCAAGAAATTGTGACCAAACATGCTAGTACAAAAACGTATTGAAAAATATTCACTCTCATTAGATTAAATATGATTATATAGCTAACGTGAACTACAATATTAAAATATATTGAAATGTAATGAATTGGATATAATTGAATAATGTGTTTTACCAATAATTATTCGGAAGTATTATTAATATTCGATTGAACGTGATTGAAGATTCAAACATCAAGAATCCAGTAAATGATTTTGACAATCATTCAATTGAATGCGATTGGAATTTATTTTTTACTTGAAAACTGTCTCAGAAATGAATAATTTATGATCGACATCATTTTTTCAAATGTATATATTTTCCGCAAATTGGCCTAATGTGTGTGATTCATTTCATTTATTTTCGAACATTCTTATTACTATGTACTTTGAAATTGAGAAACTTTTCAGGTTATGCAGATCTTCAAAAGTGTCGCTACTTTGACATCAAGAATACATACTTTTTCATCTTGCTTTTAGCCCCTGATGTAGATCCAATATCTTCTCTATCTATTTTAGTGTCAATCCTTCAAGGGATTCTTTTTAAACCTCGTTAGCA
The DNA here is from genome assembly GCA_011762715.2 of Neuroterus valhalla. Lineage (NCBI taxonomy): Eukaryota > Metazoa > Arthropoda > Insecta > Hymenoptera > Cynipidae > Neuroterus > Neuroterus valhalla. The sequence goes on along the minus strand of WSXT02223855.1, from coordinate 14,673 downwards.
CGAAAGCTTTTTACAAGTTTTTTGCCTTGTCTCTTTAAGGCCGAAAAATGCTTCTATTTGATTCCTGAAATCCTGCTTGTAGTATAAGAACCATTTTTTTTTTGAGTTTATGAAGTTCAAACAAATCGAAAAGCTTTGAGATTTTCATATAAATACTCGCGTGAGCCGGTCGCGGGCTGCGGAAGGTACCTCACTATTTAAAATTGAATCCGAGAGATGGCGTGAGCGAAGCGCGCCAAAGGTACTTACCTAGCCTATAACAATCGTATCTTTAATTTATTCAAGAAAACAGTTTATAGCATTCTTCATGAGAAAAATGAGTTCTACAAATTAGTATATGTAATGCTCTCTCGTATTTCGCTTATTTGTTGTTTAGAGGGTGATGAATGAATGCCAAATTCTCAAAAATGAAGAATGATTTGATTTCCCGTCAGTTCTGACATAAAAGCTGATGTATTCTGAAAAGTTTTAATTTCTATACTTTAATAAAAATGTAAAACATCTTTACTTATTTTTGATATTTTTACAATGAATAATTTTTAATAAGGATTACACGGGTCTGAAAAAATGTTTTGGTTCGCCAGAAAACGTTTTAAAAATATTTACGAAACGTTTGTGTGTTATTTGGGACGATTACCAGGAAAACGTTCAAATGTCTTTTGTCATTGAAACAAAACTCTCCCATACCTAAAACACTCGAAATACTTCGAAGCGAGAAAGAGCACGTGTTTACTTAACAATATCAGCGTTTCAATGGTTTATTGCTTAAAGTGGACATGTGCCTATAGAAAAGATTGAAAAAGGACGCAAGCGTTCTCGAGATAACAAGCGTAAGATACTAATGTCGCCAAAAAAGTTAGGAACGACTCGACGAAGCCGGCTTTTAAACTACACTAATATTAAAAGTAACTTTCGAATAATAAGTAACTTTTTTCAATTTTCAGAAAAACCAAACAGTTGGAAAGTGGATAACAGTCAAAGTTAGCGAAAAATGGCGGATTTTCAACCTTCAAAAATTTATAACTTCAGGAATATCAACTTCACGAGAAAGCTACTAAAGACGTTTTCGTCTTGAAATAAGCCATTTTTCAAATAAAAAATGCTTCGCTCGCAAGTTTCAGCGTGCCTAGGGCGCGCGTCCGCCGAATCTCGCGCTTCGCGCTCGATAATGTCTTAGACTCGCGCTTTGCGGTCGTACATTTCAAACCTCGCGCTGCGCGCTCGGGTATTAGTGTCTCGCATTAAAAATGCTTTTGCTATTGTTCATTTAAATAATTATGCAGATTTGAGAGTGAATTGAACAAATCAATTTCCTTTAGGTCCCAGTTAACCAATGCAACCTCATATTCTTCATTTATAACGTAATTAGGTATAGATGAAGATTACATTTCTCAAAGCTCTGTTGGCTGTAAGGTACACATTCTCATCGTGGCACTCGCGCTTCACGCTAGACTTTTGACGGAAGTTTCAACATGTAAGTTTATTATCTAAGATACCTTCACAAGAGAAATCGAATGCGCTGTTTATTATACAAAAAACAAAAGATGTGAAATTTTAGGTGATTTCTCTCTGACATTCTTTTTATTCATGTGTTATTTGGCTAAAAATTCTCATTTTTCGAATTTTAAAAATGCCACAAATCTGACAATCCTGCTTTTATAAAAAAAATCATTTGGATAAATTGTCCCAATTTTTATGCACTTTAAGAAACCATACTTACGATTTTCAAGTCTTGGAAAAACAGTCCAAAAAAAATTTCAAAAGGCCCCCCCTCTTTCATTTTTCATCCAAAATATCTGGCTAACGAATTCATCCTTTCTTTTGCACCAATCAACAAGTGTGTCAAAGGCCAATTTGATCCGTCCTATTCTTCGTGAGTTATCGTGTTTACGGACCGACGGACGGCCAGATGGACATACGGACATACAGACCAACAGACAGACACCATCGCCAAAACTTGATTTTCGGCTTCAGGACGTCTCGAAACGTGGAGATCCGTGGAAAATTCGAGATGTAGAATTTCAGACGATTCTAATACTTCCTCAATCATAAATGATGAGAATGTAAAAATTATCTAGATAAAAACATCAATCTTTCCATAATTTGTTTGCAAAATTGCGATTTTAACAAAAGGTAATACTTCCTTAAAAAAACGCTGGACATATTCGGATTCAGCGACTAAAAATACATAGGAATGGTTTCATGCAGTAAAATAGTGTCCTTTTACCGTTGAATATATTAGTACAAACAGTAGCATTGCCTACTCGCGGACTACTCCGCAAGTAAATCTGGCACTTAACTCTACACAGTTCTGAAAGAATATGATGGAAATTCCTGAAACTTTGCAGATGAATACTTTCAATCATCATGAACAACTCCCGCGCTGACTGTTATACATATTTTGAAAATTTTGTTAATGTTTTTTCAATCGGAAGAGTTTACTCCGGACTCAGCAGGGAGTGCATACTTTCAGGGGCTAGTCCGCCTGGCTCGCGCGCGGAAGTCGTTATTGTATCCGGCCCTCCAATTGTCCTGCGTCAGCCTTAGAAAAAAGCCTGATGCCCGTTTTTCTCGAAACACGCAAAATGCCCTGGATTCAACAAGATCCACGTTTTTTGCCAATAATGAAATTTTTTGTTGCACACCTAATTGTCGTCTTCATCCATCGAATTAGTAGTTGTACAACTCAAAACCACCTCTCAAATATGTGTAAACGATTAGATAAAGAAAGTGAAGTCCTCGTTTTTAGGCCGACCTTAATAAATGATTGCTGCAAATGTGGTATGGGGGTTCCCAGCGTTCTTTGAAGAAACAAGAGTAAGATAAAATTGTTCATTTAACACTAGTTATATATAGTCGAGTTTTTACAATTACTGAATAACTGCTGTTAAATTTACCATTCCAACATGGATGGATAATTCTTTTCTGTAGTGCTCTAATTTGGCCTTCAGAAAAAATCGATATGCTGCGAGGTTGCAAAATCGACAGGAAAACTCGAATGCTTTCAGAAAGGTAAATAGCGCGAGGTAATATCAGTAATGTACAAGGTCAGAAAGAAACATTAAAACCGTACCGAAAGAGTAAAAAAATTTAGAACGAAATAATATTGGGAATCACGACGGATGTGCTACGCTTTGTGTATTTGATATTCAGCACCCTGTTTGGTAATGCTCCTAAAAAAAAGAATATAAATGATGGATTGGAGATATATATTAATTACTTTTTTTCGCCTCACTCACTGCTTCAATTTGAATGCATCACCTGAGACGCAAAGCGAAAAATGTATCCACCACCTGAAGAATTACATCAAAGAAAACTTGACAAATTATCAAGTTCTGTTGTTATTGAGCAGAAACTCACCAAACACCATTCTTGATGGTGTGCCCTGGATGATACCACAAAACATTCCGTCAATTCTATGTGATTTTACGAAAAACTCAGATAGAAACGGGAATTGTTTAAATGAATTGGTAGGATTCCGACAACCAAGGGACACGACATTCTTCATTACAATTGAATCTCCTGAAGACAACACCTATTCTCCAGGAATATTCAAGTCCTTAGACTCTTTGACCCGACTTATGTCTGTGAAAATACGTCCTAAAAACCTATTCATCTTCTTCAGCAATACGACTTCCAACTACAAGGGGTTACTTGAAAAATTGTGGTTTCATCGATTTTTGGATGCAACTGTTCTTCAACTGAGACTAACTGATATCAAACAGAGGGCTACAACTCGAGACAATACTGAGGCAACGATTCATTATTTTAATCCGTTTACCAACAAGTATGAATCCAAAATATGCTCGTCTAGAAGCGAGTGGTTTCCAGACAAGCTTCAGAACATGAATGGCTATCCACTAAAGGCCGGATTTAGGCCTTCACCACCAGAGGAGAACATATTTCTTAACCGCACGCAGAAATCCGATAGACATGCCAGACCAGACGAACTGATACTCAAAACCTTGATGATGAAGATGAATTTTTCGGTGCTTGTTGTTCCGTCAATTGGAGAAGAAATGGGAGTCTACAATCCGTCAAATAAGTCCTACAGTGGCATGTTGGGTAAGCTTGAAAAGAACGAAATCAACATCTATGTTTTCACACTTGTCTTGCCCCTTCCATCCTACGATATACTTTTTGAGTACACAAAAGTAATCGAATTGAAATCTTTGTACGCAATCGTACCGATTTTACCAGGACTAGTTACAGTAGAATATTCCAGCACACTCTATGTTACGATATTAATTTTTGTATTTACCACTGGTTTGGTATGGATCGCGTCAAGGCTTTTCAAGTGTCAACCTCTTATCTGGAATCCGATAAATATCGTTCAAGTTCAACTGGGTATGAGCTTGTCTCGGGCGCCATCAGAAACTCCTGAAAGACTATTTTTCATCTCCGTTTTGATACTGTCTCTCTTTTACTCAACCAGTTTCTCTGCTGGCCTAACGTCTCTCAATTTGGAAGGTACGCCTGAGATGAAGTTTGACAGTTTGGAAGACCTCGACAAATCAGGTCTCAAACTTATGTTGCACCCAAATTTCGCTCCTACAACATTTGCATCTGCTGATCAAACCCTCTTGAACCTGCGCCGAAAAACCGTAATCGATAAAGATGTCAAAAAAATATGCCTAAAACAGTTGACCCAGCATAAAAACATTTCTTGTCTGGACGCACAATTGTCTGCAGGCGCTTTGATCCACTCAGCGAGACACAGTTCTGGTATTCTCACTTGCAAGGTGATGAAACAAACCTTTTGGACCACTGCAGCAAGAATGGCTTTAGAGAAAGAATCACCCTACAAGGAGCGTTTTGATCAAGTTATATCTCTCATCATTCAGTCAGGTCTGAAACAGGAGTGGAACACTCTTTATTTACAGGGTGTTCTTCCGCACACGGAAGACAAAGTGAACAAGGAATCTCCTACAATTGAAGATGCTGGTGCAGTGAAGTTCCTTCGAACACGGCTTATCTTTATAGCTATTTATGGTTACCTGCTCTCTATCGTAGTATTTATTGCAGAAATTCTAATTCATCAAGGCATTAGAATAGTAGAAAGAATTTCCGTGTTGTATTGCATTGTGTCTTTGTTGATATCGAAGGCTACTTTCCATTAGGTCTTAGGTTTACAAGAAGATCCAAGAATCAATGTTCTTTCTTGTGAATCTTCTCCTAACTAGATTAGAACATTGTTAAGGCTCTGGAACTTATTTCGAACGATTTGGTGAAATGCAACTGCCAGCTGAAAATTGCCATTCCGGTAGTTTGGTAAACTCGAATGGCGTTTGATAGCGTTAACGTGACGTTGAGCTCAGGTGGTAATTTAGGGTGTGGAAGGTGAGTTAAGGGTACAAGAAGCAGTTTTTGATGTGTGGGAGGGATGAACTTAGATGAAATAGGAAAAGTAAGGTTACGTCATGAAGAAGGAAGGAAAATTATTTTGTGAAGGATTAAGTTGTTGGAGGGATCCCGGAAGTTCATACAAGTGTAAGGAAGAAAGAGAAGGGTATGGGAGGGCTTGCTAGGGTGGAGTAATAAAGGGGATAAGGTAAATGGTTGAATAAAGGAGTATTGCAGTAGAGCGGGAACGGAGTACAGAGACATCTGTTGGAGGCAGTAGGCAAGCATCGCTGTGGTAGTAGTCTTCCTTACCGGTAGAAGAGTAGGCAGAGTTCAGGCTGAGGGTGACAACGAGAGCGCTGGTAGCGAGGCAGACTTGGAGGAATCAGTCTCCTCGGCAATAAGATCGGTTCCTAACGGCACGCGAAGGAAGGGGAATAGGCTTGACTAGGAGAGCGGGGGAAACGTGAAGGACAGAAACACCAGGCAAGCAAAGTGGTAGAAACCACAGGTCACTCACCAAAACGAGGAAGCATCTGGACAAGGATGCTAATTATAGGGTTGCTAATTTCGGAAATCAGGTTACTCAGGATGGAAGTGAAGGGCATCAGATAGGACGTAAGGATTAGGAAAGAGAAATGGGAAAGAGAGATGAAAGATCTGAGGGAGAAAGTAAAGTTTAGAGACAGTGGACGTGTTATTAGGGAAGGAAAAAGATGAGAAAAAACAGATGAGGGAGGATATAAGGGCATAGATGGGAAGAACAGACAGAAGGTTTGATGAGGTAGAGGGTATGTTAGATATGACAAAAGGTTGCAGAGCGGAAGGAAAGTAGGAGTGTATCTGGAACAAGGTAGAGAGCATAATTGAAGAGGAAGTGGGAGGGGTTGGATACGAGAAGGGGAAGGTAGTGACGGGAGAATGAATAAGGGCAATAGAGTTAAGGATGGAGAATAGAGAGAAGGAGGGAGAGGAAGTGCTCCTGCAAGGCATAGGAGAGTTTCAGGGAAAGGTGACTTAAGTGAGGCTAGAAGGAAAAAAGGGGAATAAAGTAGCGGCGGTGGAGTTGGAGAACTGTTAAGATAAGCTGGCGGTGATGTGAAGTGAAAGGAGAATCGGGGGTGAAAAGGTATTGATCGATCACGATCTGACGTCGAATGAAAGAGAAATTCAAAGACTGCTGAATAACAGAGCTAGAAGCGAAAGGAGTGAAGGGAGAGTCTCGAAGGTGGGATATCAGAAAATAAAAATAGAGAAGAAAATGCTGGTTTGGGATGAGGAGAAATGAGAGTTGAGAGAAGTGCAGAGGGACTTATTACGTAGGAAATAGGTGGGTACGGGAAGAGCAGGGTGGTGGAGTGATAAAGGTGCTCTTTTGGAATGTAGCAGGGATAAAGAATGATCTAAATGCGGATGAAGTGAGGATAGGAGAAATCACGAGGAAGGAAGAAAGGTGTATTAGATTGTGGAGAGGAACGGCATGGAGAGAGAGCAGGCAGAAGGAGATGAGAGGATAAGAGGGTCAAGGTTTAATGAGCTATATGGGTGGATTATGCCAACGGAAAGAGCTCGATATTTGTGTGAGAGAGGAAAGAAAGGAAGCCAGAAAATACTAGCGCGAAAAAGCATGGAGGGCGCTAATAGGTTCTGGCTTCCGGAAGAGAAGAAAATGTGCGAATTGTGTGCAAAGGGGTATGGAAAGGTTGAACACTGGGTGAAAGAATGCGAGGAGGTGGAAAGGAATGGAATAAGCATGGGAGTAATTCTGCATGAGAGAGGGGGGAAAAGGGCGATTGCATGGGTGAAGGGGGTGCTGGGTAATAAAGAGAGGAAGAGAAGGAAGGAGGGGGAGGGATGGAGATAGATGTGTAAGGAGGGGAGGAAGTAGTAGAAGGATCAATGTAAATAGTGTAAATAGTAGATAAGGAATATCAAATAAGGCATAGTGGATAAGAAATAGGTAGGAACTGCGGAGGCAGAGTTTGGCAATGCGAGGCTGGCGAGATGCAGGGAAATGCGTACACGACGAAACGGGGAAGGCTAGGCAATGCGATCGAGCGGTCATAATGTTAAGGAACATTGTATAAAGTGTGGAAGGATGTTAGAGATAAGTATTTTATGTTAAAAGAAAATTTTGTGAAACATGGTGGTGTAAGCAAGTCAAATTTTCAAGGCCAATAGGCTAAAGAATAAACGTTTATCTATCTATATGCTACGATGATGATTGTATGTGCTAATTATCTTGCTGCAAACTTTGCTTGATCTAGTGGAAATTCAACACTCTGTTCATAAATAGTTAATAAGAAAAATTTAGGTTATGAATTAAAGAAATGTATAGATTGGTTAATGTTCTTGGGTTTATTATCTTACTTGGAACATGTCAAGAATTCCGGGTTTCAATCGAGTGCAAAAATTCAATTCTTGCCCGTATTGCTTGATCATTGCAGTTCACTTCTTGAGGGTTATCCTGGAACTGAGATTTTAGGTCATGATTTATTGTTACATCTTCAGGTTTTCGGATTCTGCTCATTGGATACTAGCAATATTATACGCACAATACGTCGCGCTGAAAATATTGCACTGTCAAATAATAATGTACGACCATAAAACGAAACTACTATAATCACAATTTTCATTGTACACTCAGATCGAATAATAAAATTCTTGAATGGGATCGAGTCTGGAATGTTTAGTCTTCATTATCATCAAATTGAAAATGTATCAACTTCGGTCGCTTGATTTTTGCATAGTTCCATTACCGGGGCAAAAATTTTTCAATTTTCCACATATTTATTTGAGGATGGGCTTTCAGGAAATAGCGTATCTATCAGTTTTTGACAGGAATAACATAAGAAAACTTCATTCATTGAGATTCTTAGTTTGAAATATTCAAAACCTACAATACTGCGCTAATGAAAATTTGAAACCTTGAAATTTCACGTGTGTAAGTAACAATTTTGATAAGAGTTTCCTAAAACTTTACAACTTCATTAATTTTGTCTTGCGTTCTTTGTGATTTTTTACTTACAGAATTGAATTTTAAAGGTAAGAAACTCCACAAAGATAGCATGGAAAAAATTATAGAAAATTTACAAATGTTTTTCGGGTGAATAAGTTTTTTCGATCAATCTTCTGTGTTAGCCTTAGTCATTTTTTTCAAAAATTTTATTATTTCATTTTTATAGCTATTTTTCCTGATTGAAATGAAAACTACATATCCTGTCAAAGAAGTTGGTAACACATTTAGGGATATTTTCCTGGTAAAGAACTTGTGTCTATTTGATTTCTCCCAAGCTTGTGTCAATATGCAAAAAGTTCATTTTTTCATTTTTTTTGGTTTTTTATAAATGAAGCAAAAAATACTTGTCCTATCAAAAAAATAATTATACCAAATTCGTAGATTTTTTTTGGTGCACCAGTTCAGTTCATTTATATTTTCACATACCTTGCATAGTTTGACCGAAAAATTAATCTCTCTATTTTTCATTATTTTTTGTGCCACCAAAATTTGGATTTTTCATTTTTTGAGAAAACCCGAAAATTTGTAAAAATCATCCTGAGGGGCTCCCAAAAAACAACTTTCTTTTTCTTCAAACTTTTTTTCATATCTCGCGTTGTTTGGCTTAAATTCTCATTTTCGATTGTATTTTTTAAATCCGAAAATGCTACTAATCCAACAATTTTGTTTTTATCAAAAAAAAAAACAATCACGATAATTTGTTCCACTTAGTACCTACTACAAGAAACCGTGACTTATTCTTCCGATAGTTATCGAGTTCTGAGATTTTTCTCATCATTTTTTGTGCGATCGAAATTGGGATTTTCGATTTTTTGAGAAAATTCAAAAGACTGTATTTACGATTTTGTTGGGCTCCTAAGAAGAAACATTTTCACTCTTTGGCGTTCTTTTCAATCTTGTGTTATTAGTCTCAAAATTCTCATTTTATTTCATATTTTTGAACTTTTAAAATACTACAACTCTGACAATTTTGTTTTTATCGAAAAAAAATTGAAGGATAAATTATTTCAATTTTTACGCGCTACAAGAAATTGTACTTACGATCTTTGGGTCTTGGAAAAAAAAGTCAAAAAAAATTTTCAAAATGCTCCCGCTCTCTGATTTTTCAATCAAAATAGCTCGTTAACGAACGTGACCTGTCTTTTTGGTCCCTCAAAATGTGTGCCAAAGGGCAATCCAATCCGATTAGTCTTTCAAAAGTTATCGAGTTCACAATTTATTTTCATTTTTTTTTGTGCGATCATAGAAGAAAGATTGTTTCTTTCTGACTTTCTTTCCAATCTTGCGTATTTGGCAAAAATATCTCATTTCATTATACATTTTTGAATTTTGAAAATAGCATAACTCTGACAATTTTGTTTTCATTGAAAAAAAAATGATTGGGATAAATTTTTTCTTTTTTCACATGCTACAAGAAATTGTACTTATAATTTTTGAGGCGTGGAAAAAAAGTCCAAAAAAATGTTCAAAATGCTCCCTCTCTCTGATTTTCCATCCAAGATAGCAGATGAACGAACTTGACCTGTCTTTTTGGTCCCTCTAGATGTGTACCATAGGGCAATCCAATCTGATTAGTCTTTCAAAAGTTATTGAGTATACAGACGACCACAACGACGACAACAGACAGACACCAACGTAAAAACTACTTTTTCGGAATCAGGAGAATGTAATGAGGCTATTGTACACAGTACGTCAAATAATTGTGAGTGGAAAAATAATCCTACCAAAAACGAAAAGGAATGAGAAGTGAAATCATTCTACAATGAAGTATTCTTCAGGATCCTTTCAAATTATAATCATGAATACATATTATAGCAATGTCCTAATCAGCACCGGAAATGTGAAAATACTTGCACGATTCTGAATCAGAATATAAACTTTAATTATTTATACGGAAGAATTTCCGGAATTCCCAGGATTTCACTCTGAAAATTATACAGGATTGGATCCTAAAATTTGTAGGGTCACCTCAAAAACCAAACTTCTGAGGTTACTCTCAAGTTTGGATAGATCGCCGGGTTTTTTGTAACACCCTAGAGTAGATTTGAAAAATTCAGGATTACCCTGAAGTTTAAGGGTATCCTTGAAGAGGGAGCCTTTCTAGAATTGTTTCATTTTATAATATTTAGAGTGCTAAAATCCCTTATTGAGAACTAGGGAAGAAGCTTAAAGTAAATTTAAAAAATTTATGTTGTAACGTTGCGATTTCAACATCAATTGAAACCCGTAAGGTTAATGATTCCTACCTCATTACCGGTATCGTAAGAAGCATATAGTAGATATAGAGCAAATTTGAAGGGTCTACGATTCCATTGAGTCTAAATAAAATCAGGCTCCATGCTTCAACTTCTTGAATTTTTATCCAAAATAGGTGGCTAACGAACTTGAACTTCAGTTCCTGACACTGGAAGAGTCTACCAAAGGCCAATCATATAGATCAGTTTTTTCAAGAGTTATCATGCACACAGATATGCATACATGCATACATACATACATGCATACATACATACATACATACATAAATATATACATACATACACGCAGACATACAGACAGACATATTCGTAAAAACCTGTTTTCGGGTTCAGGGGGTCTCAAAACTCGGACATTTGACAAAAACCGGCGGAGGGGGGGGAGGGGGGATCAAATTTCACACAAATCTAATACCCTCTGGATGAGAATGTAAAAATATACATGATTGTCTGAATTAAGGATCAAAATTTTGCCACCCCCAAAAAATTGTCACCCTAGGCAGCTGTCTGCGTTGCCTCTTCGGTATATGCGCCAGTAGTAGGGCTGATGTCTTAAGATAGTTGTCCCGAAATAGGACCTTACTTACGGATTGTCTAAAATTTTCAGAATATGTAGAAAATATTGTCACCCAACGATTCATACCCTATAAAGCTGATTTGACCGTTTCAAAAGTCAAATACGATGAATTATTTTTAGTACTTTTTGCATGGGTCTCTAATAGCTAACATAGGCAATCACCACATTACAAAGTCTAGTATAGAAACGAAGCTTACCATTGAGCCTAAAAACTAAAGATAGACAGAAAACTATCGTGTGAATTTTATTTCAGAAATAAGAATTGGAACTGCAAAGATCAATTTTTGCTGTTCTTGCGTGGCACATAGTAGGGTAGGGCAGTATTATCGTTGCCTAAGGAACCATCCAGCGGAACCACTGCCAAGGGAACGAGCCCTAGTGGTTCGATATCCTGGCGGTGAACCGACAACTCCGCTTCCTCGCATCGCTGGATGGGAAACGCTGGGCACTATTCCCAGTAGGCCAAGGAGTTGAGGTCCCGTGCTTCGAACGAAAGTTCGAATGCACTGTTGAACGACAAGTTCCCTAAAGTCCATATGCATGGCAGGGGCCCTCGTTGCTGTTTCTTTTCAGTAACGGGTTGCAGTAGAACTGGTTTATGTGCTGAGTAATTCACAACTCAGTCACCGTGGCGACTTGGCAGTAAAAGTGTTGTTGCAATGGCGGAAACTAATGAAGTCATACGGCTCTAATGTCAATGATGATAATTATAACGGAGCTTCAGCACTGGACCTGACGATGCCGAGGTGATAATGCAGAGGACTTACCATAGTCAGGCGATCCCAGATTTCCTGGGTAAAGTCTATGTATATGGTAGATAGCATTAAGATGTTATCGGCCGCGACCAGTCACCGGTTAGTAGACTCACTACTTAACACTGGGATGGAGGGGTCGAAAGGCCCTTCCGCGACTTGGATCCGGAAAGCCGAACTGTATACGTGAGGATCCTTCGTCAGCGTATGGCGGAGTATACAGCAGAACTGGTTTGAGTGTTGTGGTCATGCTTTGGTGTGGCCCAGTCTACGTATGCTGGAAGTAGCTAGATGCTTTCACAATGACGAAAATAATCTCAAGTCATATTCTAATGATGATTAAATTAACGGAGTGAGGCATAGGCTTGTGGAAGGCTGCGTAGTCCATACACTAAAGGCGAATCGACTGGTTGCCTCAATGGTGCCAGGAGATTGTGACGGAACGTGCACGACGACCCCGCTGCATAGCCTACAAGTGCATCTTTTTGCACTTGTAAGTGGACTGACTGTCCTCTCCAAAAGGAGCGCCTTGACTCTTCTTCGGTCGAACGAGCCTTACATCGAGGCTTGCCTCTTTGTAAAGCCTGCGGTCAATTCTTCCATTACCGTTCCGTTGATGGATAGAGTGTTCGCTGATAGTAGGGCGACATAGGGTTAAAAGGTCGGTGAAATACCACACTGGTAGGCAAAAGCCATTTTATCCTTCCATTCAACTGCCTGAGGAACTGTTACTGTGAATGCGTGTATTTGTATAGGACGCTTCTATGCGAGTGTACAAACTTAATTGAAATTGTTCACGAATAGTGGGAAGAGAAATTGTAAATTTCTTCATCTATCTCAGAGTGAACTTTTGAATGTGACTGTCGCGAGACAACTACCTCAAAGGATTAAAATAAAAAATTCAACCCTTTCAAGTTTCTAATGCAATGAATCTAACATTTTTCCGAAATTGAATGAATGAATTCTAGGAGCGCGGAATTTTAATTTAAAACACAACAAAGGTATGTCCTCGCTTGAATAGACAATAGCAAACAAAATTTGGATTCATTCATCAATCCAGCTATTAAATAAACAAGCAAAACCTAACTTCTTCACAAAATGTCGTTTCCACGTTTTTTGATTGATTACTCTTCAACGTACACTCTGGATGCTCAACTTTTAGAGGGGAAATACGTTGAGGAAGGAGTTTTTGTAACCATTTTCATGATTTTTTTTGACGATGAAGGAATCAATGTAATTCATTTATACTTTGTGAACATTTTTTACATATAAAGAAGAAATTGTGGAATTTTCCAATTTTTTCATTGAGAAACATGGGAGATGTCGGCTGCTGTCCATCAAGCGTCTCAATCGTAACTCGGTTCTTGTGTCCATTTCAGAGGCCACAGTTTTCTTCCGAAATCAATAAGTTCAAAATTTAACTTCGGCACATATATGGTTTTTATTTCAACCTGATTCAAAGAAAAAAAAATCGATTTTGTATAGGTGTATAAACAGGAGACATTGATTTTTGGATTTATTGAATTATTTATTGAAAACTTTTTGAGCTAGAGTGTACACTAATCTAGAAAATATCGTTTCGAGAAAAACGCGTTTGAAGAAAAAGCTGACGAAAACAACGAAGTCCAGACGGTAATCCCATTATCATAATTAATTACTGGTTAATCAGCGATTCCAGCACCACATATTTATTCTTCTTTTTGTCAAAAAATTTCATTTTGAGCTTGCATTTCATGACCGTCTGACTTTACGTACCGCGCGGTCCGACACGTACGGAAAGACATCTACAAAAAAGACGATCATAACACCGGAACGAATTAAAATTCTTCATTGAAACTTTGGAAAAATTTTCATCAAAAGTTTTACCAACAATTTATGAAATGAAAAAAATTTGATTTTTTGAATCGTCTAAACCTATTTTCCCCCAGGAGTTCTTGTTCATAGAATCCGACAGAGATGAGTTGTGGTTGATAGTTCTTGAGTTCGTAAGTCACTGTATTTGTGGGTTTCACTCGATATCCTATGTAAGAAATCTCCAAAAGATCCTATGTAAGAAATCTCTAAACGATATTGTCGTTATAGATTTAACGACTTCTTCGATATTCGATTGTAACGACTCTTAAGCGTAACCTGGGGAACGCTTTTTACAATTTAATGTTTGAGTTGATTAGATAAGATGATGATGACTAATAAATAGAGTAGGTCCTAGCAAAGAGAGAGACATTCGACCAGAAATGCAATTTGACGCATGATGCTTATGATGATCTTACTCTGCTTATCTCACCCACCTCTTTTTCTTTTTCTCAGATGGTTCCGCATTCGGGACCCTTTGTACGGAAAGACGTGTGTGATACGAGGTGTTGCTCGGCTTCTATTCGTTAGAGTGCAATGGGAATAGTTGTGGTCGATTCGCAGTTCGATTTCGATAGAGCAAGTTCGATTTTTCTCTTCGACATTGCTTGTTTTCATTGTTAAACGCACATGAATGAAAGAGATAGATGAAAGCGTGTCTAAGTGTTCTTAATAGCTTCATCATTGAAAGTGAAACGGATGACATCGTTAAAAACGTGTTTTCTTGACGCACTGTGTTGTATTTTTTTTTGTTTGGGGTAAGTTTTTTACATTCTCATTTCATGTGAAATTTGATCCGCCCCCCCCCCCCCCCCTTGGTCCCCTGCTTTCGTTTTTCTGTGCCTCCCCCCCCTCAAACAGCTTGTAGCCAACGGTGCG
>WSXT02223844.1:0-16735 GCA_011762715.2 Neuroterus valhalla | reverse complement strand
TTTTGTTAATATGCCTTTCTAGTTCACATTTTTATTTTGTGTACTATTATTATGTCTCTATTGCTATGAATAAAGCAAATTGAAAGTGATTTTTTTTTGCTTTGTCATATTTACGCCGTAAATCGTAAAAATACGGGTACATGGACATTTTTGTGGTTGGTTATGTTCCCTTTTTGGTCCCTTTTTCTTGAACTGACAAGTCCCTTTTTCCCTTTTTTTGAGGCAGTAAGTCGCTGGGAGCCCTGTAATTTTCAAAAAATATTGGTACGACCGAGGCTCCTTGAATGGCCGAGGTCGATCAAGGAGAAGCAGCCGTCGCGTCGGTGCCTTCCCCCTCCATGCTACACCTCTTCCGCAACTCGACATCAGCTCTCGACCGGCCTAAGCCCATTAAGCGTCCTTAGCACAAATAGTCAGATAGAAAAATAAAAAAATTTGCAGTTTTGCAGTCAAAGCTTCGGAAAAATGATATTCATGATCTTCGTCTTTTTACGAATATTTGAAATTTAAGACTCTTCAATATTTAATGTGTAAAATATTCGATGTTGCCATTTTCAATGTTTTTGTTTAAAAGGTTCAATTTCTAAGCCTGAAAATTGAAAATTTCCCAATCTTGAATAGTTTTAATGGGAGATTTATTGATATGTTATTTCAACATTCTAGAATATTCAATCTTCAATAAGATGTCTTAGAAATTGATAATTTTCCCTTCACACTTTACTCAGGCTTAGGACTATGATATCTTATATTTCTATGATGTCTTATTGAATATTCGATATTCTAGAATGTTAAAATAACATATCAATAAATCTCCCATTGAAACTATTTAAGATTGGAAAATTTTCAATTTTCAGGCTTAGAAATTGAGACTTTTAGAGAAAAACATTGAAAATGGCAACATTTCAAGAAAACTTCAAGCAAAAGATAAAAAATTCAGTACCCAACAGTGCAATTTTCAACTCGAAAATAATGATTCCCACACGGAAAAAATAAGTTATCGAATTGTTCGTTGACTGTCAACCACTTTTGGATAGGATGAAAAGTTCATGAAATTTTCAATAACTATTTATAAAATCTTGTGCACTGTTCATTGAATTTTCTTGAACTTTGCAAAGGAAATGAACAAATCAGTCAAGGTTCATGAAAATTTAATAAACTGTGCACGAGATTGTGGAAAAAGTAAATGACAGTTTTGCGAACTTGTCTGCATATCCAAAAGTGGTTGACAGTTAACGAACATTTCGACAACTTATTTTTTCCGTGCAACGAAAAGGCTGAATTTCAAACAAATTGGTGAATTCTCGATCCGAAATAAAAAAATTCTCTAGAGGACCTTTAGATTTTCAACCCGAAAATATGTATTTTCGAAAAGAAAGATTCTTCTAAAAAAAATTAATGAATATTTTACAAAAAAGTTGAATTTTAGACAAAATATCAGAATCTGACAAAGTTGTTGATTTTCAGAGGCGAAAAGACGACTCTCCAAAGAAACAACCGAATTTTTAACGAAAAAGGATATAAGTTTCCCATAAAATGTTGACTCTTCAACAAAAACAAAATTTGTTTCTTCCAATGTGGCCAGTGTTCGAAAAAGCTCAGAAGGTCCCGAAAAGGGCCTTAGGTCGCCTTTCGTTCACCAAAGTGGCTAGTTGGCTCGCTTTCGCTAGCTCAGAAGGCCCTCGAGGGTAAGGCCTTGAGTCGTTAGCACGACTCGCTTCCTGAGCCGGAACCCCGATTCAGAAGGTCCTCGTGAAAAGGCCTTAAGTAATGCGAGGTCCTTGCCTTGGAATTGACGGCGTGCGTGATGTAAGGCGGTACCTGAAAAAAAAAACAGAAACAAAACCAACGCAAAAAGAAGGTGAGAAAATTGAAGACCCTGAAAAGGACAATTGAATGTTTGATTCTTCGTAGCAAAAAGGTCCTGAGAAGGACCGGTTTGAATGTGAGGCTAGGGAGAATAAGTTCCTATTTGAGCCCAATACTGCTGCTATCATTCTTTCAAATGGCGTTGAGAAGCAGAGCAAAACAGAGCTAAAGCCGGCAGAGAGCACTCTGAGAAATTTGGAGAGCGAGTAAGTGGTCCGTCCTCTCCAGTTGCTGGTGGTCGCCTGACAAGCCGTATTGGAATTAGCCCAAAGTCGTGGTCTAAGAGCGAGTGGGAGAAAGAGATCCTTCTTTTCTGGTTGATGGTGGCGCACTGTCCGGCAGTGCTGGACTTAGACCTGCGTCTGAGTCTGAGAGCGAGTAGCGAGGGATCCCTTATCTCTAGTGGACGGTAGATGACTGGCTGACTGCTGTAGCGAACGTCTTTCTCCTTGTTCGGAGGAAAGACGACTGATGCTGAGTTCTGGACTGTGCTATCTTTAAGCACACGAGTTCTGGAGAAGCGCGTCACTCAGAACTGAGTGAGTAGCAGCGTGGGGCAGCAAGCTCATTGGCTATAAAAATCCTGCTCGAATTCCTTTCTCTTCTCCCAAATGTACAATCAATAGAATAATTTCTGCTTCTGCCATGCCTGAGGGTGCCTGTGACTCATTTCTGCTCCTTTATTCCCTTACATTCTAAATTTCTTATGTTTTAAATCGAAATAAAAATGTCAAAAGTATATATTCCTGTATAATAATACGTGTACGTAATATTATAAAATACTCGGAAATATTTAAAAGAATGTGAAGACATTTAAGATAACATACAAAGAATTTACGATATTATGAACGCTAAAAAATTGGTCAATAAGACTAAACACCATTAAAACGTATAATCCGCGGACTAAAATAAATGTAAATAAAATGAAAAATGAGCAAGTCAAATGCTACGTTTTTTAATCAAAGGAATCAATATGGAACTGCAAACAACTCAATAGAAAAATTAAATAGAACTAAATATAAAGTTAAAACTGTCTGCGAATCAGAACCTCAATTCGGTGACGTGAGCCCTGCTTCATATAATTTACTGAAGATGTGAGGACACAGATAATTCATCAGGTTATCCAAGTCTTGGAATTGGGAGTAAATTTGATATCAAATCTTTAAAATGCTTAAGAAAGAAAAACTATAAAATTCTGAAATAAGCAGGGCTGACATCACCTCATGGAAAATTACATGCCTGCTCATCGTACAATTACACGTATCAAGCCCTTGTCAACAGGGACTCAGGTACCCAAGACACAATTGAGATGGGGGTAGCAAGGATCGTCAAGGCGAGAATTAGGAAATTTTAAGTTTTATTACTACCGCTCCTATTTGCTGCAGGGACGAAAACTTAGGGGTTTCCTAAGTCTCCCTAGAGTTTCACGTTTTTGGGAACGTATATCAATCAGTTTTTTATAAAAAATCCAGTAATTTGGTTGAAAATTAGTCAATAAAGTTGAGAATCAACATGTTCGAATTAAACATTCCATTGTTCTAAAGGGCATTCCTATCTTATGGTAAAAGTTCAATTTTTGTTTCAGCAGTTAAGAATTGTACATTTTTGTAGAAAAGTTATATATGCTCTTTTGCCTTATATCGCCAATTGAGTCGAATTTCGAAAATTATGTTGAAAATTCAGCAATTCCGTAAGAAAATCATATTTTTTCTCGTAAAGACTTTCCCTTCTTGAAAATGCATTATTCGGGTCCAGAATACAACAGTTTTACGAAAATAATTAGTTTTTGATCGAGAATTTAGCAATTTGGTTGAAAACTATCCTTTTCGTTGAGAATAATCACTTTCGAGTTGAAAATTCCACTGCATTGTAGGAAATTTCTATCTTTCGGGAAAAATTTAGTTTTTTTTTTGCTTAAAAATTGAAGCATTATAGTCGAATTTTGAATATTTTTTTGGAAATTCAACAAAAAAATAATTAAACTTTGTTTTTTGAAACGAATCTTTTTTCTTGTAAATATATATTTTCGGGTTAAAAATGCAACGGTTTTGTAGAAAATTATTCGTTTCTGATCAAAAATTCAACAATTTGGATGAAAATTATCCAATAGAGTCAAAAATCAACATTTTCGAGATAAAAATTCCACTCTTTTGCAGAACATCCATATCTTTTGCTAGGAACTTAATATTTTCAGTTGAAAATATTACTTTTCTATCAAAAAGTTATATCCTTTTCCTATGAAAATCCGATCGTTTCTTTGACAAATCGTCCTTTTGTTTCAAAAATTCAGCAATTTAGTCAAATTTCAAATATTTTTTTGAAAAAATTAACTATAATGTTGAATAATGATTCATTCTTTCTTGAAAATTACATAGTTCCTTTGACAAATCGTCTTTTTGCCTTGGAAATTAAACAATTGAGTATAATTTGAATATTTTTTTGCCAATTCAACATTTTATAAAAAAATCTACTACTGTTCAAGATTAGAAAATTTTCAATTTTCAGGCTTAGAAATTGAACCTTTTGAAGAAAAACATTGAAAATGGCAACATTTCATATTTTGCACATTAAATATTGAAGCGTCTCGAATTTGAAATATTCGTAGATAGTCTTAGATCATGAATATCTTTTCCCCAAAACTCTTAGTGCAAAACTGCAAATTTTGTTATTTTTCTATTTGACTATTTGTGCTCATGATCCCTAATGGGCTTAGGCCGGTCGAGAGCTGATGTCGAGTTGCGGAAGAGATGTAGCATGTAGAGGGAAGGCACCGACGGTTACTTCCTTTTGACCATTCCGCAACTCGACCTCAGCCCTTTGAATTAGCTCTCGTAACCCGGCCGGGTTATTTGATTTGTAACATGGGAAATACACATTTAAACCGGAAGTTGAATATTGAAGGCAGAAACTTTCTCGCAAGTTTGTAGGCGCGTCTCTCTGATATCGCGCTTCGCGTTCGTTAACCCATTTAGCCTCAAAATGTCTATTTTGACCATAAACTTTCAGCCACGTATCTATGTCTATTTTCAAACCCGAAAGAATGTCTAGAGCTATAGTCTGCTTTTTTGAGGTAACTCTATCGATCCATGCTACTTAGAAAACGAAAAAAATACTTCGCATCACTGGTTTTTTTTATTCATAAAATGAAAATGGTAGTTTTTGAGGATGGTTTTTCTCAAAAAGTGCAATTTTCAATGGAAAATACTTCTTTAAATTCAGTAAACTAAATAATAACAGGGCGTTCGAGGCCTGAATAATAGGACTATGTTATTAAGCCAAAGTCAGCATTTTTTTCGAACTCTATTCATAGCCAGATCAAAGATGAATATCTTTCGTTTGATCGTATACTCATGTCTGTGTAGAATCTTCACACAATATTTAATCTAACTTTCAATGTTTCTTCAATCGAGTAAAACTTGAAACCTTGGGAAAAATGTATTATGACATTCGATAAACAAGGAAAGATTTCTGCTGAAAGATTTTTCTGACTCCATTCGTAGTAGCGTTATTGACGAACTATATTTCTACCAGAATATATGAACTTCCCACAATAAAACCGGATCTTAGACCGTATAAAATTCTCAATAAAAGAAACAAAGATTTCAACAGAGACCAAAAAAGACGAATTTTAAATTATGAAGTTGACATGATAAAAGGCTCAGGAGAAGAAAAATTCGCAAAAATCGAGCCAGGAACTAAATGTTCCAATAGTTAAGGAGTAAATGAATAAATGGGCAAATAATGTTGTACATTATTAGAATTTATATTTTAAGGAATCTGGAATATAGAAGATTAAGTTTTCTAACATTCGAATCCGAAACAATTTATTTCCAACCGCTTTTAGTCGCTAGTATGTATAAGTCTTGATATTTTATTCTTCAATACTATTCGATAGAACAAATTGTATGTTTTTGGAATTCACATGTTCGGGTAAAATATTTCCTCCAAGTATAGACAAATTCTTGATTTTGAAAGATAAGAAGCAATCTTTTGTCGTTAGAGTGATAATTAGCATACCTACCAATAAAATTGTATTGCGTCATCAAGGGAATATCAAGCAAATCCATGTTGTTTCTTTCCTAGTTTGATATAAGATCGAATTTTTGTAACATTTCCAAAATTATTAATTCAATGAGATGGCATTATTGTGAGACTTGTTTTTGAAGTACTTGCAAGTGAGAAAATTCGTGTGAATAAAAGATATTCATGAAAGAATAGGATGAGGAAAATTTCTTAACTTAATTGGAACAATGAGAAGACAATATTTTAGAACTTGTAAACATGCGTCATGTCAGGATCACCAATATCATCGCTCATTTACAAGTCATATTGCATACTACCGGAAAATGGTCGATTATTCTGAACTACGGGAAAAGACCGGTTAATAGCCGTCAATTTTTCCAAACTGGATATCTTTCGATTTGTTCTCACTTTTACAGAAAATAATTGTATTCACTTCTGGAAAAAAATGTGTCAGATTGTACCAAGGGTTTTCAAACTGCCGTTCCACGGGCCTATTCTCATCGCGCTACGAGCGCAGCTAGCTTCGCTCGCAAGTTTGAGCGCGTGTAGGGCGTGCGTCAGCCGATCTCGCGCTTCGCGCTTAGTTATTTTGAACCCTACGCTTCGTGTTCGCATATTCACCTCTTCTATTCGGGGAGATTTCCATGTTGTTTATTTCAATTATTAGGATAGATTTTTAAGGTACATTAGGCGAAACCATCTCTTTCAGATCCCAGTTAATCAATGCATCTTCACATATTGAAATTACTACGTGAGTAGGTATAGATGAAGATCTCATTTCTTAGAGCTCTGTAGGCTTAAGGGTACACAATTTCATCTTGTTAATCGCACTTTGCGCCCGATTTCCAACAGACATTTTTCTATAAAATTTTTTATGGGTAGAGCCAAAACCAGTTGCACAGGATGTTGAGCAGACGTATAAATGAGGGTAGAAAATTTTTCGGCAGTGTATCGGATATTACTCAAAGTAAAAATGCAATAAATAAATCTAAAATTTCGTTTATAATTATGTGCTAGCAATAACAAAGCAAGTGTACCTAGGTAGGGTGAATGGTAGCGTACCCAAAGGCAGACCAAAGAAGGAATGGATAGAATGTGTAAATGACACCCTTAAGAGGAGAAATAAAAAGATCCGTGGAAACACAAGAGCTCATATGGGAAGATGCATGGATGTGAAAGAAGCAAAAGATATATGCCATGATAGAGATGTTTGGAGAGCAATCGTATGAAAGAAAAAGAGTGAAGCTCGAAACAAACGATTTTGGATTGTCGATTTCATTTCTCGCAACTGCAAGTCCACCAATCTCGATGCCGTCTCTTTTCCTGGGACTGTATAATGCAGTTGGTTTTTTGATAAGATATCTTAGCAGCATAATTCCTGCAACGACGCAAAGCGCATCAGCAGAAGCAGTGCGATAAGCACGTGGAACACCGATGAGGATTTCACGCTGCACAGACTAGAGCCTTTGGAGATTTCTTCCATTTTCCAGGAGTAGCCATCCCGCTGCTGCGTAAGCGGAAATCAGGACGAGCAGCTCCTGGTAGAGCTGACGGTAAATGCTAAAGCGCATTCCTTATTTATCACTTGCGACTTTACGTAGGTCGCCAAATAATATACTTATTTACTTATCTCAGTTTCCATTTTGGATAATTATCACGAATTTCCCCTCCGGAATTTGAAGAAGCGAAATGCGTTTACTAAGCGAATATACTGTTTCCCAATTATCGGCCACACCCATTCCAGTACTCAACATAGGTTCTGTAGCTTCAAGAGTCCGTCTGATCTCAGCCCGCCCACAAAAAACCTGAGTCGTTTGTTGACCGTCGTCTGGAACAAAAATTTCCTTCAGATATTCTGCAATTTCCTCCTGATCTCCCTCCGGTATTCTCTTACACACATATGGTATGCTCATCTATTTACATCTGAAGTGTTTGATTTCTCTTTCTGATATGTACGGCAAAGTCTACATACTTTATACTTTATATGCATTAAACGTTCATTCCACTATGGGTGAGACTTTCTAGACCAAGTTTTCCGTAGCATTAAACCCTCACATGCTTCTACAATTACTTAAGTTAGCTTACGTGCAAGTTGTTCCATTGGCTCTTTGCTAGTTACCTCGATGCTGCTCAGAATAGTGTCCACTGACTGATCAAGGCATCAAACTAACCTCTCTCAGTTGACCCCTATTAGTAATAAACTTTTCGGTTGATGCTTTTCGGACGGGCCGATCTCAGCAGCGTCCCTAATCATGACTCTAGTTTCTATTACGTTATGATGATGAAAGGCGGTAGGTTACCAGGATCCATTGCAATATAGATGTAACTTTCTCCACGGGCCGAAGAGAGTGTCGAAGTCGTGCTGTAATTAAGAATGTGCAGGTCATGTTCTGCTCGGAATGATTCTGTTACTCCACCGCTTCAATCTAAAGTTTGACTGTCTCAAAGTGGGAACTTTGAGTTCACGTCCGCGCCTATCAATATCTTCTTCACTCTCAGAGTTCTGAGAATAGCACTCAAAAAACTGAGTTGCCGTTCTTTCTCATCTGAGTACTAAAAGTAACACCAGACGGTATAGAAGGTAACAGCTGGGCTTTGCACTTCAACATATGCGCAGTGTTCATAACACTAGAGTAGCCTCGTGATACTAACCCGATCGTTATGTGACACAATAGCAGCTTGTGGCCTCTCACAGTTATGTGCAGTGCTAACTCTTGATAAATTTTCTATTCCCGGTAGTTTTGTTCCAAAAGTATAAGGTTCCTGCATCAGTATAAGATCGGCATCTCTTGCATTGTGAAACTCGCGAATCTCATGATTTACTGCGGTTGCCCTCTGCATATTATTCTGGCAAGTTACTAGATCGCTCGCGTAAGCGCCACAGTAACTAAAGCAATGAACTATACGACTCAAATCTTCCGAAGAATTTAATTCACGGTGAGAGGATAGCGCACTGTCACACCTGCTTAATGGAATAACCACGTTCATGGTAAGTTTGTCAACAAAAAACGTCCGACTTTTATTATAATTTTGTACTGGCATTTTAGGATTCAGTTTTGAGTGCAATCGCGTAGTCGAATCGAAATCGAAGAGGTTGTCAAGTTTCGGCCAGTATCGCGTCCATCACTGAACGTGAATCGCGCCTATTCATCATGAGTATGTCAATCCCCTGTAGAGAAAAAGATTGAGAAATGGAGGATATCGCAACTCGGCCATTTCCTAAAACCTTTTCTCTTACATTTACATTTACATTTATATTCAATCAGGGTATAGTAACCTGATCGAAATGTTAGAATTGAAGCATGCGAGACAGATCGTCATGGCCAGAGTAAAAATATTACTCTGTCACGCTGTGACTTTGTCATGGTTGACATGTCTGGACTGCCAACACATCCAAACCTCCTCTCGTCCAATCAGCTTATCGAATATTGCCTGGGAGCAATATCGTCGATTCCTGAACACGACGGCAGCCACAACAGGAACCACTGCTGCGACATCGGTAAATGGTGCCACTAGGCAGGCCAAATTCATTAAAAAGCCTCGAACTGAATGGTGTTTCGTATGTCTCCCTCTTGGAGATCGACAATCCTTGCGCAACACGGACGGAACTCAGTAGGCTTCCTGCTAGTGTCAGTATTAGGTACACCCAGTGGAGGTAGTGCTTTAACACTTGGAGTTGGAAAGGATGAACCTAAGCATTCCCATGAGGAAGGCAGCATCAGGCTGAGCGCTTGCATAACTATGAATGTGTAAGCAATCGCTGCACCCAGTTTGAACCTGTACAGACATGTACAAGTAGCTTGTACCCGAAATATAGGATATACCAGTGTAAACCGAGACTTGTAGCGGTCGAAACGGTGCTTGCACACGGCTTCTTTCAGTCAAATTCACTGGACGGACGTTCAGATACTACTCAAATCATACGCTCTCTAGCAGAGGGTACGCTCTGTGTTCCTCTGTCATCCAACCATTCAAGAGCGAGTGGCTTTGACTTGCGTAATATAGACCTTAGCAACTTACCCTGCCGGATAAACCTGACAGTTGACATCTAGCGTGACGGGAAAGCGTTGCCATCGGTACATGCAAGGCATAGAACCACTAGGACCGTTTCCCTTGCAGTGGTTTCGCTAGATGATCTTTGTGGACAGGGACATTCCAGTATAAGGTAGAGACTTTGTTTCCTGGAACGAGAACTAAAATGTGACTGTCGGAAGGCATCTTTTCCACCTCTTGATAGCTTAAGGGCAAATTGTTGATGTGAAGTGTCTGATGTATCTTTATTTCTGTTTGTGTGGTCTTCCTGAGCTATCATGTGATAGCATCTACTAATGTGCTGGATATATCGTTGCATCTTTACACAATCAGCGCCCGTCATCCGCGTCTTGTTGTAAAATGCGCTTGCATTGGTTTCTGGTGCTCACAACCCTATATTAATGTATCCCTATCTTATCCCTCTCTTTATGTATTCCCGATTCCTGAAACATGCTCTTCAATGTTTGCCCTGATGGACTGATTGCTGAGCAAAACCATAATTTACTTAAAAGGTGCCCCTCGTAGTACCTGTCATAATGCGAACTGATCAAGTTGTCCTCTGTTCCTCATGATCGAAGTACTAGATCCGCGCCTTTCAAACTATCATTGCACGACTGAGGAAGTCAATGATACGTGGCAATGACTCGTCAACTCTTGAAACTTGGAGCGAATAGTCATATGGAATCAAAGAAACGTTTGATTGTAGTCAGTGCAAGCCATATGTTTCCTAGCCCGCATTATAGCCTCAACTCCAGTGATGACTAGATCTCTACTGGTATGGTTTTTTGGCAGCATATAAGGTGTTCTCCTAAGCATATGTAAAGTTTGGCATCAGATTTGAATGTCCGATGATTTTTTTCAAAACACCTCACTTACGCAAGAATGAACACTCAACAGGTACTTGTACCAAAAATTGAGCACCGTGTGCGGACCCAAAGCTCATTAGTTACTTAATCTCTCCAAAACCACTGATTTGTCCAAATGTCTTGTGATATAAGTAGGCCTTATAACAGCGTTATAATTTGCCCTTTTCTCTGGTTCAAACCACGCAGCGTCTGAATTGATCGCGTTGATTTTCTCCAAATTTCGGAATAGAAATCAGCTATGTCTTCCGATTGAGGAACTTCGGTGTTGACCTGCATGTTGAACTCTTTATTCAGTTAACGATAGAACCTCTTCTCATCTGCCTTGAAATTTCAATTTAGAGGCCTTCTACCACTATCTCTATTGTATCAACGCATTCTTGCATTTTGAACATCTAGTCTTAGCCGATGGGAGTTCACATTCGTAACGCAGTTCATTCTGCATACAAATGCAAAGGTGTGAACCTGCTGCGCATGCAGATCTTTCGTGATGGAAAATTCTGTCAAAGAAAGCCTTTGTACTTGAACTGAAATTCTGGAGTCAAGAAATCTAAACTAAAATGTCTTCCAAAGTGCTGCAGTTTTCACAGGATTTTGCTGTTACCTCAATTACCCTTTGATAATATACACCTTCCATAGGAATCCTACCGATAGGAGGCTCCTGTTCTGACCAAATATTGGTTGTAACTTTGTTAGCCGCTGGAGGCAATTTGTTAACAGATGTAAGGCGTTCTTGGCCTGCATGATTATGATCCTTTATTCTTGTGGCTAGATGCAGGTACCCCGATGAAAAGAGATAATAATGTTCTCTCCTAACACTTCGCCTACTATTCTGAACCAAGGAACAGAGGATTATAGGTTAATCAAAGCGTCTTTTCCTTGAAAATGTGGTGTGATTAGATCATTAAGAAGTTGTGCAAGAACATTGGAAGCTTGATAGCGTTATATTGCTTTATGAGCCTCTGGTAGCTCTCGTGAAAAAGCCTCCTCCAACTGATGTTGATCATCGATGTTTTTTCTGTCCGAATCAACCTCCTACCTAATTTCCATTTCTTGGTCTTCTGGGATAAAGGGGAATGCTGTAAATGTCCTTGACCTTCATAATAAAACCTTCGACTGCGACCTTCTGTTTGCGTGAAAAACTTGCGCAAACTTTGTTCTCAAATTGTGTCCCTAATAGCCTTCATTTCAAAACTTTCGTGATTGAGACTAATCAATGCCCCTTTCATGACTTTCTTCGATTGATGGTCTCCCAAAAAATTCATGATGAGATGGTTGATTTCAAATCACTCAGGCTATCCAATGCAGCTTCACAAGGCATAGCTGGTGTTTCACGGTTTATTGTATCTCGCAGATGTTCTTCCTGGCCAGATTGTTGATTATAACAATCTTCGTGACCATCACACAGTTCAGTATGATCACCATTCCGGATTCTGTGGGCTCCAGTGATAGCTTTGAAGGCGCTCTGACGGTACTCGGAGAGCAACCATTGTTCCTAAATGTTTATTATATTCTCTATTATCTGTGAAGTTCAAGCCCTACTGCAACACTAACGTGAGGACACTCCCGGAAAAGAGAACCCTCTCATTGTTCATTAACCTCCGCTATTCATTTTGATATTGAAAACTTAACCTCGTGTTCCATAGTCGGTCACAGACTAAGTCAAATGTCTGATGAAGTCAAGATGTTAAAAATTTCACTTCCGACTTTTACATTCCTTACGATGATGTTTTGTATGCAAATTAAAAAGTATGTTGTATTGGAAGTAACATAAGTTACCTCTAGGTAGTTTTTTAGATTTACCAACTGTTTGAACTAGCGTACAGCTTTGAGTCATTTATGTATAAAAGTTGATGGAGTTCATGATCGTCCTCATCATCATGTATTTCAAATCCATGAAATATGCGATGATGTGTAAAACAGAACCATTATGCACTTGAGGTGTCCGATTGAAAGATACCTGTCGTAATAGAGATTGATCTAGTTGCCCTTGATTTCCTATGATCAAAATACTTCATCAGTGTTCCAAAATATTCATACAGCATATGAGTTCAATAATGAGTTCAATTACCCAACTTTCTTCATGGCCACAGCGTCCATTGTGTCTAAATCTTTATCGCCCTTCGAGTTTTTGTGGTACGCTGCTTGTTTTTCCGTTAGGATGTTATGCTCACTAAAATGAACGTAAGCCTTATCTGCGATTACAGCTGTCAAGCACTTACGAAACATTGGGAGACAAACTATTGGTCGAAATTCAGATGGCATTTGAAGGTATGGTGTTTTTAAACAACATAAAAGTGGTTTTTCTGAGCAAAGAGCTTGGCATTGGATCTGGATGTTTGACGATCTTTCAAGAACACCTCGTCATCGCAGTGTGCACACTTCTTACCTACTTGTATCAGAAAGCGTCCATTATGAAACCACGCAGCGTCCGAATTGCTTCTATTAGTTTTTCCCTAAACTTTTGACCAGTTAGTTTAACAGATATAATTTCTGCTGAGCTACCATTAAGGCCCAATCAATTGTGGATTCTTATATAAATAGTTTTTTCTCAAGCCAACATCGAATAATTTTGAAGTCATATAGAAATTGAGGCCTTAGCAAGGATAAGATAACGTTTGATCGAGAAAAAAAGCTCCCTCCTCAAGGATTCAACATTCAAAGTCGTAGTAGCTCATATATGTTATTCAACAAACTATGTTCATTTACAAAGTATTTCGATACTGTGATAAGGATTCTCAATCTTGAGTGAAACATGAAAAGTCAGTAATTTCTATAGTTTTTCATAACATTGTCTTCCTACTGTTGCAATTGAGTTGAAAATTTTTGTTAGTAGAAAAGTATTAGTTTTCCGGGTATCTGTCTATCTCTCTGTCAGTCAATAGTCTGTTTGTAATCTGTAGAACGCAATTGCAAGGTTAAAAAGTTCCGAAGCATAAGTAAAAGACTAAAATTTTACTTTCCAAAAGTTGTACATTGTTCTAGTTATTATTTTTATTCTTCTGAAATTCGGACATTTTCAAAAATATTAATACAATGAGATGGCATTGCTTCAAAGCTTGTAATGTCATCCCACCCAACTTCACATAATAACCAGATAAAAAGTTCTTGGAACTAGAAAAATAAGTGGTGATGAAAGAGGTTCATGAAACAACGTGATGAGGAAACGTTTTTATCTTTATTGGAACAATAAGAAGACAATATTGTAGAACTTGTAAACATACGTCATGTCAGAATCATCATTATCATCGCTTATTTTCTAGTCATATTGCATGATGCTTGGAAAAATTAGGATTATCTACATATTTGATTTATTTTATAGATCTCAAGAGTAGCCTCTGGAAAGGAACCCGAAAATCCGGAAAATGAGGTGGGATTTCATGCTGCGGGTAGGGACTTTGGAATAGCCTTGAATCTTCCGAATCGGACAGGAGATCCTTGGTGGAATTATCAAATCCGAGTGGCTGCTTACGAGGAAAAGCTTGAATTCTTTGTAGTTTCTTTTATCTCAGATGACTTTTGAACTCATGTATCAATTCAGATCTTAACTTTTTATTTTCTCGATTATCTCATTATCTTATAAACGTTAGTTAGCGAACAAGTCTGCTGCTTCCTATTCTTCCTGATTAGGCCCATTTTCGATTTCTACATGAATTATACGTAGATGCACCAAAGGGGGGAGGTCACATAAAGTCAAAATACGAGTTAAACAATAATACCTCATTGTTGAATAAAGAACATTAGAAATGTTACGAAACCGCGACCTCCAGTTAAACTGGAAAGTGTCAAACATTAATTTTTTTCTGTGTCTTTTGGAACGCAAAGAAGATCTAATTATTTTTCTGTTATCATGATTTATTAATAATAAACATTTTTCCAACTATAGCACTGCATAGAAATCAAACGTAAACTTGAAAGATAAATATAATAATTTCAGTTTCTGCTTTTACAGCCTGTATCACGTAATATTGAATACGTGTTACTTCAATGATTCTGAAGGTTCTATCGAGAAAAATGGTACATAAAGCATCGCTCACCGTGTCTGTTCATGCAGAACAGTTCGCAAATCCGATTTTTGATCGCTTCTATCATTGTGTCAACTCTAGGAAAATGAAGATTTTCGCCAAAATCCTACTACTTACTTTCATCGGGTTTCTGCATATGAAACGTGAGTGTAATATTATATTTTCAATATTTTCAAATATTCCAAGGGTTTCAACTTCATATTCTGTGCAACCTTTAAGAATAAATGTAATTTTATCCTGAAAAAATTAGGCGGAGATGGAAAATATGGGGTTCCGGATGGAAGCCGCATTGTTGTTACAATGAAAGATGGCTCTACTTTCCACGGAGAGTTCATAGAACGCAACGATAAAGAAGTACCATTTTGGTTTGACCCCAATCAAGGTTATCCCTCTTTCTACTCTGTTTTCGTACGAACACCAGGGAAGGAACATTATTTTGCGATTCTCAGTAGACTAGAAAAAAAACCCACTTATGATCCTAAAAAACATGGTCCAGAGAGAGCTGAGATACATATAGGTACCCAGTACTATATAGCTGTTGATTTTATTCCGGATCGAGTGAAATTACATGGCTATAAAGATGCAGACGGTGATTTCCCAGGAATTTTCCCAGATCCAAACCAGATGTTTATACACATTCCAGGTGGTAGGTCGTATCGATCACCTATGCGTCCCTAGGATACCGCAGATAGATTACATGCTGTTCCAGGAAAATCAAACAGTAAATTCTGCAAGTCAAGTATTCTGATGTGCATGGAGTGATTCGAGAGTATTTCGAAATATTTCAGTAGCATTCCACTGATGTCTCAATTTGATATGTCACCCAATCCATCCCACTTCTATAGTTCTGTACACTGCTTAGAATGTTGCTATGATGTCCTCATCTGGTAATCATGTATATTTAATTCTATGAATAAAAAGCTCACCCCTCTATATCTCTTCTCTTACTTCTTCCCCCCCCCCGTACTTTAGCGCTTCATTTTCCATGCCGTCCGCACCTGTTGCTTTGTTCTTTTTCAGCCTATCAACTGCCTCATTCACTTATTTGCGGCTAATCTCATTTACTTCTGCTCTTCCTCTCTCTGGTACTTCTTTCTCCTCATCAATCATCATCTGTTCCTCCCCTCCCAGCAAACCTTTGGAGTATTAAGTCCACTCTCCCATTTTTATCTCTTTATTGACGCTCTTCCTTTTTCCTCTTTCCCTATCTATCACCTCCCACTCTCTACCTCCCTTCACTGCTTCCTCTACCTCTTTCATGTATCGTTCCTTTTCTTCCTGCTTTTTGTCCTTCAACATTTTCTCATATTCTCGTTAAGTTTTATTAAACTCCATCTTTTCAATTTCTCCTCTTCCCCATTTACTTACGCAATTCTTCATTCTCTCTTTACCATCCCGACATTCGTCATCCCGCCATCCTTCTTCCATCCATTATTGACCTCTTTTTTGTCTTACCTCTTCTCTCACCTTCTCTATCACATCTTTTATTCGATCTAACATTTCGTCCACTCCTTCCCCCTCTGTTTTCTTCCAATTCTGCTCCCTCATTTCGCCTCTGAATTCTCTCAATTTATATTCTCCCCAACGGCCCATGTTCACCTTCCTTTCCTTTCTTTTTTCCCTCTTTCCTACAAATAGCCTCCGACCCCTTCTTCTCAACGTCGTTTTGTAAAGGGAACGGAGGCCCTCAAACCTGTAGAAGTGAGAGATCAAATACATGCACACACACATACATACATACATACATACATACTGTAACGTGGCATTTTGCCACTTATACATTTAAAAGAATTTTTCTTTAATTAACCTTGGCAATAAAGCAATTCGTATTTGGAACTTGAACTAAGAGTCAAAAACCTTGACAGTTGCCTGCGAGCAGCTGTGATTGATTGGTAAACAGACTATGTTATGAAACCAATCAATCAG
>WSXT02223833.1:0-16735 GCA_011762715.2 Neuroterus valhalla | reverse complement strand
TTAACCTCAGGGGCCTTTCCTCTATCCGCAACCTGGGGACGCGCTACGTAGTGGTGATAGGTACCCACCAAGTAGACATAAAGAATATAGAACATAAAAAACTACAATATAACAAATTTCATTACATTATCAGCCTAATAAGAACCCATCATTCACATGTGAAATTTGACATCGCTGGTTTGCAATAAATCTCCTCTATAGAATCTTTGGGATGAAAGAGGAGGGTTATTTCAGAGGGAGTCTATCTGTCTGCAGTAATAATATGTAGTCTGCAAGTGTTTTCATGAGTCTGTGGGCACAGTAAAACTTTGCTACACACAAGAAGTGTCAAAAAAAACAAATTGTTATTTTAAGGAAAACCTACAAAACTGCCTTCAATACCTTTTTTCAAGAATTCACGTTTTTTTACGCATGAAAAATTAAATTTAAAAATTGGAAATATATCATTTTTCAAGGAAAAAGGCCATTTTCATCCAAACAAATATATTGCCTACTCAGGAGGATTTTACATAACTCCATCGAAAATATTTACAAAAGATCGGATGAGGAAAACCAGCTGATTTTTGTAATTTCATCGATAGTTCTATTTTGGATAAAATAAATTACTAGCCTGAAAGATGTCGTATTTCTGAATTTTTCACAAAATTATTGAGTTTCCGAACTCGAACTCTGACTGTCTGTACTCAAATATTGTAAAATCGTATGGATATTAAACATTAGGTTCATTCCGAAAAGAAGTATTTCCAAACCGCGCAATGTCAATAAAAAAGAAGTTCTTAGGGGATCCTAAAGCATCAATTTATATTGCAACCCTGAAAAATCAAATGAATTCATTAAAAGGACCTCCTAGACTAATTATCATATTCCTTTCCAACTGTTCATTTTCTAGTAGGTAATTGTTTAAAGTTACTTTCACATATTCCAAAATTTGAGCATCACGAGCTTCGTACCGTTCATCAGTTTGTGGACTTAGCTATAAAAATGATCGAAGTTTGATTCTTACTATTCTGAAAGAACAAAAATCTTGATTTATCTCCAGAATAATCCACCTGCAAATAAGTCGGGATAAAATTGACATTTCATTTTGAAGGCTTTTGACTGAAAATTGATGAATTTCCAAAGTACGCATTATTTTAAACGCTTTGTTTAAAGAACAAGTGTAACAGAATTTTTCGTAAGAATAATCCGATGCAGTATAATACAGTCTTTACATTTTCTGATAAAAATTTTGTTAACGGCAATTCGAAGGCAACAACATATGTGTAAGATATCAGTGGTTTTTACTAAAGAAAGGTAAAAGCATACGATTGAAAATACAATTTCAAGGCTTCCAAAATTACAATTCCATTCACTTCCGTTCTGAGCGAAAACATCTATCGTTAAAATGTACATATCTACGAATACAGGAAGAAATAATAGATTATCAACAAAGAAACTCATTGAGTATAATTGTTGTCACCTTATCTTCGCAGGATATTATATTTATCAAAGCTCATTAGCAGCTATACTGTGAGTTCAGAATAACAAATTTCTAAATATAAACAATATTTTTCGAGATTCATGGATATAACTTATATTAGGTTGAAAAGAATAAAATCAAAGAGAAAAGTGCAATCTTCTAGTGTTGAAGATTTTATAAATCATTTCAAAATTAGCACTACGTGTTTTTTGTCAAGTCACACTGCACCTGTATTAATTGAATGAAACTCAAAAATCATTTTTGAGCTTTTTACAATGAGAGATGCAATTGCCGATATTTTACATACATAATTCTAAGGTTGGTCAAGAAACGATGTATCGACCAAATATGATGATTTACACAAAATTATAAAATTTTCAACACAATAATTGAACTTTGGACAAACAACTCTGATTTAAGAGAAAAATGCTGAACTTTTAGCTCGAAAAGATAAATTCTTGAACGAGAAAATTTATTTTATATCGAAAGACGAATTTTTTACTAATGCATGAATTTCAACCAAAAATTGAATTTTCGATCATGAAAACATAGGTTTTTCTTCAAAAACGAGATAGTTGAACTTTCAGTTCAAATATTGCTCTGAAACAAGAGACAGGCAAATTTCCAACCATTGAAATGTAATGTGAAAAATGAACGAATTTCATTTTATTGAAACTTTGATTATTTTATTCAACTATTTTGTTGAAATGCAATCGTTCTTTGCCAAAATCGAATTATTTTTAAACAGGCGGGGTGAGCGTAACTCGTTTGGTTCCAGCCTCGCTGTACCACTCGATAATGGGGTCCAGGCTGTTTTTCTTTTCAAACAACACTCGTCCTGTGCAACATCGCTTCGACACAGATCGCTTCTTAATCTCTCTAGCAAACATCTCAAGTTAGGGATGTTGATTTTTTTCACAAAAATCGTTTTCGATTTAATCAGTTTTTTTTTGACAATCGTTTTGGGCATTGAATTTTTTTTAAGAAGAAATCGATTATACCAAAAATCGATACTTCTACAGAAAAAAATCGATTTTTAGCGATAATCGATGCTCATTCAAAAAATCAGTTTTTAAAAATAACAATTCTAATTATCAGAAGATGTAACATTATTATATAATTATAAAAAATTAGTCCTGGTAGTCCTGGTGAATGAAAAAAAAATCGGAAACGATATTGAGATTTTCTGACGATATTTTGATACAATCGAAGATGAAAAAATCGTATCGAAAAAATCGCTTTTTACCACGAAAAAATCAATTTTTTCAAAAATCGATAGAAAATCCACATCCCTTCTTCAAGTGAAGAGTTCCTCTGAGCCATTAAAATAATTCACAGAGCGATATATTTACACGGACCAATTAGTATCTAAAATCGTTCGTTTTAGGCTTCACTCTTTTTCTTATATACAATTGCTCTCCAGACATACCTATCCTGGCATACATCTTTCGCTTCTTTTGCATCTTTTTATACAAGCTCTTATGCTTCTACGGCTCTTTATATTTCTTCTCTTAAGGAGGTCGTCTACCTTCGCGCCCAAATTTCGAGCCTATTTTCGACGATGGGTTGCGGAAAAAGTACACATGATATTGACATGAGGTTTTTTCATTTTGTTAATACATTATCAAACTTTGAAAAAATTGAAATCCATGTTCTAATTTTTGCCTTGGCCTCTAGGCGCCCTTCAAGTGACCTCTGCCGGAGCGACATGGTGGACTTTGTGGCAAGAGTTGTAAGTCCCAAAACCTTGAAACATCAAAACCGTTTGATGGGCTTGATTGTTATTACAGCAACCACAAGTAGACACAAGCTTTTGAAAATATTTTGGGATTTGACAAAATGGCAACGATTTAAACAGAAAGTGCGTTTTTCGATCCTGTTTTTCAAGCTGAAAGTGCTCTAAAAGTTAGTAAAAAATTTTTTTTCCGAAAAAGCTCATGTCTACTTGTGGCGCGCCGTTTTCTGAATAAGTAGCTTTTTACAGATTTCTAATAACCTCGATAGTCTAGTCAAACTCTTGCCACTAGTTTGAAAAAAATGCTACTTTCGGGAAAACGCGTTTCAAGATAAATGATGAAATACAATACGAGGTCTCCTTCCTCGTCATGTAGGTATTCTCGGTTTGCAACTTGCTCGTCTCATAGCTGAAATCACATACACACACAGCACTCGAAATCCACCACAAAAGCAACCGGTTTCCCTCGTCCATGAGAGATAACAGACGTTTGAGGCCTCATAACTTATGAACCAGCATGTTTTTGATCAAAGACTTCACAGTGCATGTTCCCAGTAAAGTCTAGATTCGAAATAAGCAAAGAAAATTGATTTTTCAAAACCGCGAAGGGAGACGACCCCCCTCAAGGGTCTCATTCATACATTCCATCCATTCCTTCTTTGGTCTGCCTCTGGGTACGCTACCATTCATCCTATCTAGATACGCTTGGTTTGTTGATCGCTCTTCATCCATTCTCCCAATTTAACTGAGTCATCTCAGCAAATTTCTAACACTCTTTTCACGCAGTGTTTCATCTAAACCACATTCTTGGAGAACCCATTTATTACTCACTTTGTCCATTATCACACATATCACGCAGAAATTGCGTGCCGATCGCGTTGAGTTTGCTCTTGTCCTTCTCGTGATAATTCCAGGTATTGCTACCGTAAAGCACAGTTACTGCTAGCACAGAATTATATATTGCAATTTTGGCTTCATTTCTTATATTTTTAGTTTGTGTAATAGCCCCTATGCTGCCGGTAATGTTTCTACTCACATTTATATATCTGGAAATCTCTGCATCTATCTATCTTCCCGTCAGCAGAGAATAAACCTGAAAGATACACGAAAATTTCAATTTGTTATATCCTTCCCCCATTTTGGCAATATTGCATCTTGTTTTCGCACCCTTACTTTCAAGCACAATACTTTTATCCATGATCTTTCTGCTGATATCTAGTCTGCTCAAGATCCTCTGCAAATCATCGTTTGATTCTTCCGTAACGATCTTGTCATCTGCGAATTCAAAGCCACGAACTTACACTCTCTCAAGGTCAACACCTTCTTCGTCAAGGAGAGCCATTGTCAGACATTTGTCCATGTATACATCAAGCATCCAAGAGGACGTAACGCATCCTTGCGTCCATTTACACTCGCACTTGCTTTACTACCATTATATATTGTTTGTATTGCTTCCAGAAGCCAACGAGTTGCTCCATATTCTTTCAAGACCTCCCAAGGTTCGGCTCTTTCTGCCTTGTCGAAAGCTTTTTCCAGATCAACAAATACCCAGAAAGATTTTTTTTTTACTTTGAGGCTGTGATAGATTGGTACGATAATCACCTTTCTCCAATCATTCATAACTTTGTTGTTCACAGCACACATATTCATAGATACACACAGCCGCAAAAACAAATATCCGCCACCGAACTTAAGCATTTCAGGGGAAATACCATCCACGCCGGCAGCCTTACTATTATTGAGTTTTTTAATTACGGAGATAATTTCGTCGATACCGATTCTGCTGCTGCCACCTACATCGAAATCGTCTAACGTCTCCGTGTCTGTGTCACTGTTGTTAAACTCATAGGCTTCACACACATAATGCTTCTTGAAAAAATCCCGCATGCAGTCTTTCAGTTTGTCCGAATCCCATACCATTTTGCCATCAGCATTCCTAATTCCGACTTCCTCAGTGCTAGTATTTCCTTTCCTAATTTTCTTAACCCATTTCCAGAATAGTTTATTTCCTCCAAAATCATTTTGCGTTTCCCCATCTACTTCCGTTTTGATTTCATCCTTGCTTTCTTTTACTAGAATATTTGAATTCTTTTATCCCTATAATCATTTATGACCCTAGTCCTTTCACTAAAGCTAAGACCTCTAATATCGAACATTCTCGAATACGCTTCTTCATTTTTCTTGACTGTCACGGGTATTTCATCATTCCACCACGCATCACTGGTCTTTCTTCCAGCAGTTTCAGTACCACACACTTCCGAAGCACTCTCGAAGATTCCATTCCGCAATATTATACATGTAACCTCTACATTTGTGTTGCCTAATTCTGTCTCTCAATCCACAAAGCTGAGTTTGTTGAACAAGGAGAATAATTTACTGACGGAGAAAGTCTTCTCAACTGATACATAAATTTTTAGCTGAATATTGGAATATCGGAATGAAAAATCAAAGTTTTTTTATGAATTAACCACGTTCCGGAGCAAACTCCAAAAGTATAAAGTTTTCGGAGCAACTCTTAAATTGCTGCTCCTTTTTTTCGGCCGTCGCCTTCGCTGAAATTAAAAAGAATTTATTGTTTTCTCGGTATATCGTTCCCATATAAAGAAATAATAAAAACTATTGCAGTTTTTCAACATCGTTTTCTTCAATAAAAATTTTCGAAGTTTCGGCACACAATGGGGGCCTTCTTCAGTAAAGTTCCTTCTCTGTTTCAAGTACAGAGTGTCAACACTGCTGAAAGTTAAAACAATGTCAAACACGACTTCAATCAAATTTTTTCAAAATTAATTATACTTTACACTCTACTGGCCTTATGGAACACATTCTAATTAAAATACTCGCCACCGATCTTTACATCTCGCATAATTTGGCTAGAAATTTGAATTTTTCATTGTTTAAAACGCGTTGTCACAATTGAAACAGAAAATATACGTCTTATTAAAAAATAGTTCATATTAAACTTGGAGGTCTTTTCAAGATAAGCAATTTTTATCTTCGATATTTCTCTTTGTCTCTCATTGTTTGGCTGGAAAATGGAATTTTTTATTCTTGTAAGTGCGTTATCGCGATTGAAACAAAGACTATTCATCTTATCGCAAAATATTCAACAATCAATCTGTACATTTTTTTGAAATCAAACATTTTTTGTATTTTTCATTCTTTTCGTGTCTCGCATAGTTTTGCTAAAAAATGAAATTTCTCATTTTTAGTAACATTTTTCACGATTTAAACAAAAACTATGCATCTAATGAAGAAAATAAATTCAATAAAATTTGTAGATCATTCCGAATGAATAATTTTGTTCCCTGAAATTTTTCTGCACCTTGCATAGTTTGAGCGGAAATGTGCATTTTTGAGTTTCTAAAAAGCTATTTCGATGGATAAAACCAGAACCATTGGTCAAAAATGGCTAGTTAACGAACTCGTATTCTCTATTCCGGCTTGTAAACTTAGTGCCGAAGCACAATCCAATATGATCATCCTTTTGAAAGTTACCGAGTATACAGATTACAGACAGACAGACACTTTCGTGAAATTCGTTTTTTCTGACTTAGGGGGTCTCAAAAAATGGAGATTTCATTATAACCGTGAAAGTCGTTTTCCGCATAAGACCAATATCTTCTCATTCAGAATGAGAATGTAAAAATTGAAGAGGCTCCAACACCTCATAGAAGATAACATTTTCGATTTGTGAAAAGAGCAATATAATTGTCAATACAATCTGTCACCGGATGACACAAGATTTATATCTAGATGTATACAAGTTTTTTTATCATACCTTAATTGAAAATTTTACTTTCGGTGCCTGTTGAGCGGGTCGAAAATCGAGTTTCGTGCCCTAGGGAAGAGAGTGACAGATCTATGCAAATGGCAGTGATCTGTGTACATTCATCTGTCACTCTCTTCCTCGTTACGCAATTAACTATTACCAAGGATAGAGTAGGTGGATTCTTAATTTTGTAAATACTATGAAACCCAAAGGAACCTGTGGCGCTAAATTATAAGAATAAACAAAAAATTCAACAGAATAGTCCAATCCTCAATCCAATAGATTGGAAGATGACCAAGCAGATTTATATTTGACTCATGTAGACAAACTTTTAACAGGAGAATTAGGTTTTCGCTTTAAAGAAACGAGAAGAAGACTCGAAGTTCGAATCGAAAATGATGTATTTCAAATGAGAAAGATTATTCGGAACGAAAAAGAAAGAATCTCCTACTGATTAGTTGCATTCGACTAAGAAGGGTTCTTTCAAGTGGTAACACCACTCTAGAGGTCGAAAAAAGGCCTCATTTTGTTAATTTATTCTAGGGATACGGGGAAAATAACAGTATTCATATTTATATGGTTTATTTGATGGATAGTGA
Organism: Neuroterus valhalla; assembly: GCA_011762715.2. Taxonomy (NCBI): domain Eukaryota; kingdom Metazoa; phylum Arthropoda; class Insecta; order Hymenoptera; family Cynipidae; genus Neuroterus; species Neuroterus valhalla. Next base: position 9,173 of record WSXT02223833.1, on the reverse strand, counting down.
TGCATAAGAAAAAACATTTTTATCATGATTTTTGTACAAAATGGCGGCACGAACGCAGTTCCTCGAAACGTATAATACCAGAACGTTTCATCAACGTTGATTCCAAAAAACAGCAAATAAATCAAAGAATGATTTACAATGCAAAGGACAAACTTTCAGAAAACAGTTAAATTGGCAACAGAAAAGATCACTCTAACATAATGATTGTATATTTGGTAAAACAATTAGGTTTTCAACCAAAAAATGTCAATTTGCAACCAAACAGCTGAATTTTCAACACAGGAGAATGAGATTTTGAACAAGAAGATTAGTTTCCTACCAGAAGACGAATTCTTCAACTGCCACAGGAAATTCAGAAAAATACATTAAAATTTGCACTATTTTCGTAATATTATAGGAGAAACGAAACTACGTTATTATGCTATTTTTCACTAGAAAACTCTGAGAGCTCGCAACTTGTTTTCAGGACAGAAGTTTGTTTCTCTTACATTTTATTCAAATAAGCAGAACGAACAATATTATGGTGGTAATCAATGGTATTATTTAATAAAACTGTTATGGGTGAGCAATGATTTATTTCAATATCAATAATTACAAGCATTTTTCATGGATGTTTCACAAAAAAATAATTATTCAACATACTCAAATATAATATACCAATCCTGTTTTTTCCAATTTCAGATTTCTCAAATTTCTATTTCAAACCATGCAGAGAGGAATATTCGGAACTGAATTTCTGTATCGAAAGTAGTATGAATGTGTCAAAAACAGCAAATCCTTCAGCTGTTAATCGACTCTTAAACATTCCACGGTAGGAATTCAAGAAACTCCAAAATTGGCGAAGAAGATTAGAAGGAATGGAAAGGATTAAGATGATTTGACTTTCAACACGCTAAATTGAAATATATCAAATCCCACGTATTGAGACCCCTTGAACCCCAAAAACAGGTTTTTACGAATGTGTATATCTGTCTGTCTGTATGTCTGTGCTTCTCTCTGTATGTATGTCCGTCTGGATGTGGGTGCGATAATTTTCGAAAAAACTAGACGATTTGATTGGCCTTTGGTTCACTCTATCAGTGTCAGAAACTGGAAGTAAAGTTCGTTGGCCAACTATTTTGGAAACAAATTCAAAATTAAAAGCATTTTTATCATTTTTCAGACCATTTTTTTCAAGACTCGATAATTGTAAGTACAGCTTCATATTTTGAGTACTTTATGGAAAAATTTATCCTTATAGTTTTTTTTTATGAAAAGAAAATTGTCAGAGTTATGGCATTCTCCAAATTCAAAAATATAAACGTCAAAGAGAATTTTTAGCCAAACAACAGAAGATATGGAAAAAAATAGAAGAAAAAATGTTCCTTTTTAGAAGCTCTACAAGATGGTCTTCACAACGTTTTGAATTTTCTCAAAAAATCGGAAGATCAAATTTTGGTCGCACAAAAAATGATGGAAAATAGAAAGTTTATTATTTTGTTCAAACTATGCAAGGTTCATGAAAATATAAATGAACAAAAATTTTGCACCCAAAAAAGATCAACAAATTTTGTAAAATATACTTTTTGATGGAGTAAGTAGTTCTTGCCTTATTAAAAGAAAACTTATATTAAAAAGGAAGAAATTGAACTCTCGGACGATCTTCACAAGCTTAGGAAAAAGCAAATAGACACAAGTTCTTCACCAGGAAAATATCTTTAAATGTGTTATCAATCTTTTCTTAACATAATATGTGGTTTCCATTCCAATTAGAAGAAATAACTATGTGACGTCCTACCCAAGGAGTCGGTTATACTAAATTAATTAACTCGGCCACAGAAATAAAGTCCCTAGTGTGCCTCGATTTGCTAAGTTGGGACGAGGGCAAGCCAAATGAGTAAATGAGATATTCACTGTTATTATAACAATTTTATTGTTAATAAAGAGTTTCCATATATAAAGTGGGTGACCAGGGTTAGATTTGACAGGACAGTAATCGGCTTAAATTCCGGTCTTCCTTCTAAGTGTTACCTTTAAAAACAGGAAACCTTTGAGTTCTTGACCTTCAAAAAAGATATTTAATAAAATGCATGAAGGATAAACTTACCAGATGATATAATGCTTTCCTGACTGGAGCGATTGGGTTGGCTTATTCCACAGCTTAGAACAGGTGAGTGTAATCAAAATGAGTTGTATCCCAAATAGAGAGCACTCACTCACTCAAAGAGTTGAGATTTTGGAAAACTGATTGAACACTGACTTGTGACTCGGGAAGGGATTGGATAATAGCTAGCGACGTTTAAAGGGCTCCGGCGTTTCGCGACTCTGGTTCTGGGTCCTTGATCCGCTCTTTTTATCTCAAACCATAGCAGCAGTTTGCCCATCGCTAGTACATGCATCCTCCAGAGCTTGCCTATTGAGAACATGTAGGTTATTTTGAGCCTTGCCTGGTCGTAAATTGTACACCCTTAGAGTGTGGGGGTGCGGCGGTGTAGTGTATGGGGTGGAAGAATCGCTAGGTGTTTGTGTAGTATTTACGCTGTCGCTTGTCAAATCAAACAGCGGGTCACTCTTACAATTATATGCAGGTACGAGTTAACTTTTAGTCTTTATATTATGAAAATCATTATACAATTTAATTGAAATTAGAGTGATAATAATAAGGAGATATAAAGAATTAAAAGTACTTATGATTAGGAATAATAAAAGTCACGTAGACGTGACAACTTCAAAAATGAAATATTAAACTCTTTGAAAAAAATGACGAAGGCTAAGACAGGAGATTGACAAAGATAAGTTGTTCACCCGAAAAAAATCTATAAATTTGTAATAATTCTCCAGTTGGCCATGTGGTTTTTGTTCCAATCGTGTAACATAAAACGTTGAACAATCAAATTTCTAGACAAAGTACACAACGTATGAAAAAAATTGAGAAACAAAACTTCTCTACCGTTTCGGACAAATTTTGATCGAGTGCGCAGAACGAGACATGACAAGGGAATGTATCGTTAAAGCCGGACAATCTTCGACAAAAGAGAAATAAAAATTGCCGAATTGAAGTAGTCAACATTTCGCTATCAAGTTTCAAAAGCTCTGTTTATAAATGTAGGGAAGTACGGAGACTGAGCGCGTAGCGCGACGTAAATTCTTGACCGAGTGTGGAGCGCGAGGTGAGTTTATCATCGAGCGCAAGATCCGACAGGCGCGTGCCCCAGGCACGTTCAAACTTGCGAGCGGAGCGAGCTGCGCGCAAAGCGCGTGATGAGAGACAATTTTGGTTTGATATTTCACAATCATTCAAGGAATATCAGTGAATTTACAAAATTACCAGCTTTTTTAATGCATTATTTTGTGAACGTGCTTGGGTGTTTTAGATGTTCCTTATATATTCAACTCATTCATTCTTGCTCTCCTAACTGAATATGACAAAATTTGAGGAAGAAAAAATACAAATAGTGAAAAACAAATGGTTGGTGCCAGCACAGAATTATATATATTGCAGTTGTGTAATATTGCAATTTGTTCAAAAATCTAGTTTGGAAAAAATCCAGATGTATTCTCCTTTCTTTTTCCGACCGTTATTCATGAATAAAATCCAGTTTGTGGTTTCCTTCGGTCTTACGGTCCATTCGAAAAAAAAGAATAGACGATGTTTGGTGTTCCCAATCTTTTTTTTTATTTGAAAATTAAACGATAAATATTAACGTTTTTGACGTTTCGGCACACATTGCGGGCCTTCTTTAGATAATCTGAGAAATTTTAAATAGAGCTTTTACATAACAACAAAGTTTTCGATTGTGAAATTCGTGATAAACATAAATGTTGCGTTACCTTCAATTATACGTAGTCAAATCATCTATGTTTTATAACAATTTTATTCGTAGTCAAACATATGTGTCAAAATATAAAATAAAAAATGGTCCAATTTTCAAGCCTCGAAGAAATTGGAGAGGCTCTAAAATGCAAGAAACGGTTACATTTCTAAAATTCAACTGACATTTAGTAAACACAACGTATCAAACAGAGAACTAACATTGATAACATGGACGATACTCAATAGAACGACGATGCGATGCACAGGTCAAATTTAAATTGATCCCCGAATGAGAGCAAAAGCGCGCCAAAGCTCATGAATCCAAAACATATTTTGTTATTTAGGAGGTGAATATTACTTTTAGGAACTCAATTAGTGCAGGATACACTGATACATCTGATTTATATCAAGTTTTTCTTTTTGGAGTTTAATGGAAGTTCCACTGAACTTGTTTATAAAAATAGATTCTATGATTCGTCTTTTGTAGGTGTTTTTTTCTCTTGCTGAAATTTTAATATTGTTGAAATTAAAATCGAAGTAATGGTCAAAGTTCCAAGAGTGCAAAGACAACCCAGTATTTAAATTACCAAGTTCACAATCCCTTTTGTGTTCCGAAACCCTTACTTCAATCTTCTGCCTGTTTTTCCAACATAAACTTTGTTGCATCCGGTACATTTTATTAGGTAAACTATGCCAGATAAATTTTCGGTCTTTTCTCTATCTCTTTTGTTTGAAGCGAAATTGCCTCATGTAAGGTTATTATTAAAATAAACGTTTATATTGAATTTTTTCAATGAACTGCTTAGTCTTTCGGATAGGCCTTGAACATAAGGTAAGGTTACTCTCAAATCTGATTTATTGTACTGTTCTAACCATTTTTTCTTTTTATTATCTTTTGTTTTACTATTGTAAATTTTGTGTATTTTTTCCTTCATAACACTGTTAATAAGTGGAAGTGGATAGTTTTTTTTTTGTTGTTTTTTTTTCTTTTATTGGACCGTAAGACCGAAGAAAACCACAAACTGGATTTCATTGCAATTTGTCTTTGCATCCTTACTTTCAAACACAAAAATTTTTGTTTTTTTCACTTTAATGTTGAGAACAATGCTCTTTATGCTGATGTCAAGTCTGCTCAAAATCCTCTGCAAATCCTCGGCTGATTCTGTCAACAACGATCTTGGCATCTGCGAACGCAAGGCCACGTACTTTAACTGTCCCAAGATCAACACCTTCTTCGTCAAAGAAAACCATTCTCAGACACTTTTACATGTATATATTAAACACTCAAAAGAACATAACGCAACGTTAATGGGAATTACCCTACCTATCCAAGAGCCGGGGAAAAAGTGATTCCCGCAAAACTATCGCCCAATCAGCCTACTTCGAACCATCAGTGAAATTTTTGCATGATTATTTCTAAATAGATTTAACAATCATGAAGCAGAGCACAACCAACTAATCTCGGAGCAGTTTGGTTTAAGAGAACGTAGAAGCACAGTAAATCAGCTAGCAATTTTAACAGATTATATAAGTAATAATTATAATACAAACCACTCTACAGCGGTAGCATATTTAGACATGGAAAAGGCATTTGACACTGTGTGGCTCGAGGGCCTTGTCCATAAAATAGCTTAGCTAAATTATCCAATATATCCAATTAAAATTATTCAAAGTTACCTAAAAAACAGAACCTTCAAAGTCCTGGTTAATAATACAACTTTAGGAACATACATAGTAGTGGCTGGTGTACCCCAGGGATCCATACTGGGACCTGTTCTCTTTATACTCTATATAAATGATATACCTAAATCTATTAATACAAGAATTATGCTCTTTGCGGATGATACTGCAATAGCAGCTAAATCTTGGAGTAAGAAACAAGCGACTCTCTATATGTTGAAAGGCATATCAAAGTAGTGTTAAAATTTTTTGACAAATGGGAATTGATAATGAACACAACCAAAACAATATTTGTAATATATAGCAAGAAGCGCTAACGAGAAAAAGTACCAAGTCTCGTAGTAGGCCACGAAAAAATAGAACCCAAGACTGAGGCCAGTTATCTAGGAACTATACTAGACAGTAGACTCACTTTGAAAAGCTTATAATTAGAGCGGCAGGAAAAGCCTACGGTGTTCTCCAAAAACTTAATTGCTTGATGCATAAAAAAAGGAAGCTCAGTATTAAAAACAAGAAAGTATTATACAAAGCAATTGTAAAGCCTGTGATGCTATATGCAGCTCCCATATGGAGTAACATGAGTGCCATCAACTATTATAAGGTACAGGTAGTACAAAATAGGTGCCTGTGGGAAATTTGTGATGCTAGTCCTAAGATGTCAAATAAAAATATACATATAAAACTAGATATACAGGAGGTAAGAAATGATATCCAAAGACTCACGCATAGCTTTTATGAAAACCAAATCGAGCATCTAAAAGAGTTGGGTCATATAGCAAATACAACCATGACACCGCACCGTTCAGAATTAAATATAAGCTGCCACATCATGTATTAATACCAAAATAAAGCGCGTCGGCAATCATCAAAAAGAGTTTGGAATGTTATACGAAGTCGACAAAATGTATATATAGATAGGATAGGCGTAGGTTAGTTGTAAATATTGTATAAAGTGTTGATCCATATAAACATTACTTAATCGGTTTTCATAAGTCATTTTCCCGCAAATACGACAAAACTTGAAATGCGTTAGAATTAGAAATAAATTACAATGACAACTAGTAGAACATCCAAAAGTAGATGTAAGGACATATAATAAATACGTAAACTACTTTTATACTTTCATAATGTGTATCTGATGTTAATATTGAATAAAGATTTATAAAAATGAAAATGAAAACCTCAGTTTGAGGCCAGTCCTGAAAATGCAAGCAGCAACGTTCGCAAAACGTCGACAAATTTTTTAAAGTTTTGTACACGATCAAAACCCGAAATACCTTATTCCATCATAATGGATCATCGTGAAAGCATTAAATCTATAATCGATTCTATTAGTTTTTGGGTCGTCGAAATGACCAAGTACTCTGGAAGTACCATCGCCTTGTACATCAACCCAACCGTGCACGTCTCCGAGTAATATTATCCTTTTCGATGGAATTACATATTTCTATTATATCATTCAACGAGTCCCAGAAGGTGTATTTTGCCTCTTTACTGTCTCCATCAACATAAGCAAAGCATGCTACAACGGGAGAAGAGTAATTCTTTATGTTTAATTGAAATTTTCTCGAATCTCCTACAATTCAGTTGTTCAAAAAAATTGTTTTCTCTCACTATTTCTCTACTTTTTCATCCAAAAATCGACCTAGCTTCACTGCCTCATGAGCGTTCTGAGCTGCAAACTCTGAAATCATATTTTGAAACATTTATATGACATATTCTATTTCGAAATCACAAAATTTTCAATCATTCCCAAATTGATGTAAAAACAATTAGTTCTGGAAAACTATTATCATAAAGGTTAAAAATTTAACCAGTAGGAATGTATTTCCGAGCTTCAGAACTAGGATTTATCCTGGAATTTTCGTTTAAATTATGATTACCCACTTCGGCGCAACACCCTCTCTTCCCTTAAATTGGTAATGTAGTTTATGGACGTCCCTGTACCTCATCGTCATTCTTATGTCTATTCCTACCAATATTATACTTCACTAAAAAACATCGCTCTAGCTTGGCATCACAATTTTAAATTACTTCGTCCTCGGCGAGAACAGCTATCGTAAGTACGCACTTATCTACGGATGCAGGGAAAAGAAAAAAATGATCAAACCATAAAATTTTGCATGATTTTTTCTACGCAGTTCGAAAAGAATAGACTTTTTGTCTAGTTTCACTGCGAAAAAAATAGTTTTTCAAACTATTCATGATTTTGAATAAAATTGTTAAGGATATAATTTCGAAATTATTTACGTATAATAACAGAACTTCTTTTCAACGTTGTTTCACAAAAAAACAGTATAGAAAATAAAAGAATTATTGACAATGGAAAGGACAAATTTTCAACGAAACAGTTCAATTTGCAACAGAAAATATGGCTTAAACATAATGATTGTATATTAGGTAAAACAATTCGCGCTTGATCATGAACTTGTCTCGCGCTAAACGCTCGATATATTTCTCACTTCGCGCTTTGGACTCGGCTGCTCACGTGCTTGATTCAGTTTACAGTGTATGCATACATTAGGTGCAAATATTGCAAAACTGTTGAAAACCTCTTCTTTAATGAAAGTTATTGAATTTTATTTTTATTTTTGATGAAAATTTTTGGAGAATTGATTTCATCCACGGCTTAACTTTATTGAGGAACACATTTTAATTAAAAAACTCGCCACCGATCCTTACATCTCACACAGCTTGGCAAGCAAATTGAATTTTTCATTGTTCAAACCGCGTTATCACGAATAGAACAGAAGATCTACGGCTTATGGAAAAATAGTTCCTAAAAACTTGAAGGCCTTTCCAAGATGAACAATTTTTCTGTTGATTATTTTTTCTTGTCTCTTATTGTATCTTATCGCATCGTTTGACCGGAAATGTGTATTGACTGATTTTTCAAAAAGCCTTTTTAATGGATAAAAACAGAATCATTGGTCAAAAATTCCTCGTTTACAATCTCGTCCTTTCTTCTCCGGCCTCACAAAAATGTTTCAAAGCGCAATCCAATATGATAATTCTTTCGAACGCTATCGAGCCTACAGATTACAGAGAGACAGACAGCTTCGTGAAACCCGGTTTTTCTGACTCAGGGGACTTAAAACATGGAGATTTGATCAACCCCGCGAAAGTCAATTTTCACATAAAACCAATACCTTCTCATTCAGAATGAGAATGTTAAAAGTCAATTAGCAACCAAACAGCTGAGTTTCCAGCCCAGAAGAATGAGTTTTTGAACAAGAAGAGTAGTTTCCTGTCAGAAGACGAATTCTTCAACTGATACATAAATTTTCAACTTACTGTTGGAAAACCTGAATGAAACAAAAGTTTGTTCATCATGCCTCAATCGCAAATTCTGCTTTCGATAAATGTGGAGAAGGTCGAAGATCGAGTTTCCTACCCGAGGGAAGAAGATGACAGATCAATAAAAACGGCTCTGATCTGTGTGCATTGATTTGTCACTTCCTTCCCTGGCATAGGAAACTCGATTCTTGACTCGTTTTACAGGCATCTCAAATCGAATCTCCGATTATCGGTATGATGAAAAATTGTATGCATGACGCGGATCCAGGCAACGATTCTACTTGTGTGATTTCACGGCGCAAATTGGTTCAGATCGGAAAAAGGGTGATCAGAAGTCGAAAAATTAAGTTTTCAAGTCTACGATTTCGAATATTCATAGAGGATTATCAACCTCTCTTATATA
>WSXT02223822.1:0-16736 GCA_011762715.2 Neuroterus valhalla | reverse complement strand
CAACTGTAGGGAGGTACAAAGGCCGAGCGCGTAGCGCGAGGTAAATTCATAACCGAGCGTGGAGCGCGAGGTGAGATGACCATCGAGCGCGGAGCGCGAGATCCCAAAGACGCGCGCCGTAGGCGCGCTCAAACTTGGGAGCTAAGGTAGCCGCACGCGAAGCGCGCGATGAGAATGTGCCCGCGCGGCGGGCAGATTTTTATTATTCCTTTTAACTCAAAACATGAAAAGTTATAAAATTTAGAAAACATATGAAGAGTCCCAGGCCATAAGAGCGTAAGTGCGGAACCAAACTTCTGGATACACGAAAAACTTTCCAACTTTATAGCGTTTGATTTTTATAAAAAGAAAGGATTTACAATCGAGCGATTACCTTGTTCTCTCAAAGAAAGCTTCGAAGAGAAAACAATTTTCTGAGCAATTTTTTGAAAATCGTGAAAAGAACAGGCGAATAGGAGTGATTCCTTTTTTTCAATTATTGAACATTGATTTTCACCTGCTTCTAATTCGAACTAGTCCATTGGTTATCAATAGAGTTTTTAGGCAATAATTATTAGAAACTAAATTAAATAAAATGTCATGAAGCGAAAATTCAAATAAAACCATAAAAAGAAATTTTCTCTGTAGAACAGTTTAATATCATTTTAGTTATTATTGATAATAATCGGTAGAACAATCGTTATCTTCTGAGTCTACTAGCGGGATTTCATTTCCAGAATCTTCTTGATCTGCGATTACGTCCGAGGAACCTATCGTATATTTGGAATTATTTTACGAGTCACCGAAATAGAGCTCCTTTCTACAGTTCACTCTTCTGAACTGCTTCGACTGCACTACCTTAATAATTTCAAGTATTTTCAAAAATAAAACGTTAATAGACAGAACTTTAAAAACATATATGTCAAATGAATAAAATTTCTAGGAAGTTATTAACCAAAAATTTGAATAAATAAAATTGCGAATAGGAAATTTTCTTCTGCTGCAGTGTGGCAATAGTTTTTCAAAATGAAGGATCGCGCATTTATAGCAGAGGAGGAATCTGACGCACATACTGATATTCGTAATATGATAATAATTAGACAGTATTCAAAATGATCAAATAACTTCCCGTTTCAAATATGGAGACGGATGTGTGCATTCATAATTTCCAGATAGGTAGGTTACTACCGGAAAAAATGCACAGATAATCTTAAAAATAGCAGAGAAATTATCAATAATCAGGTTGCCTCCGTTTCGCAGAATTAAGTTGAAATATGATCGTGAAATTTCAAAATAATTTTAAAAATGTAATCTCGTTCCCTACTTTATTCTACCATTAATAATAAATAATTCTTTAAATTGGACAAAAGAGTTGATCAATTTTTATACATATACCTCCTCAATTTATCCATAATATACACAAGTCTAGGGACGGTTGAGTGAAATTCGTCAGAGTCTAATTGTTCTTGTTTGTACCTTGAAGTAAGAGAGGGGGTGAACCAGTTTTCGGAGATAATTGATGATTATAGACTTGACTTCCCAGCAAACGTAAAATCTTCAATAGAAAGTTACATTCCTAATGGAAATGTTGGAATTTCTATCAAGAGAGAGGACTTCGAGACCCAAAAGATAACTTTTCATAAAAATAGCTGAATTTACATCCAAACTAAATTTTTGGCTCAAGATAGAAAAAATATCAAACAAATTCTTCAGTTTTCAAGCCAAAAAGACCAATTTTCAAAATTTTTATAAGAATCTTCATAGAAAAGTTGATTTTTTTCAAAATGCTTGAATTCCAAACCAAAACGGATCAATTTTCCACCAAACAGCTGCGTTTTGAACCAAGTAGATAAAATTTCCCCCAGAAAAATTGATATTCGAACCAAAAGGACAGACTCCAATAAAAAAAAAGTTGTTCAGTCATGCAGGAAATTTCACCTGGAAAAAAAGTTTTCCCAACGAAATAGTTAAAATTCTTGAAAGAGACATCTATTTGCAACTCAAACCAACAGAAAATCTCATTTCTACTAAGAGGGATCAATCAATAGCTTTTAACTGATAATTTTACAATCAAACAAGATTGAAATTTTATACGAAACAAAATGACTTTTCAACAATATAATTTGCTTAAAATAGATACAGTTCAATTTTTAACTGAAAAAGTTGAATTTTCAGGCGAAGTTATTGATTTGTAACTGAAAAATACGAATTTCAGTCAAGATATATTGATTTTCTACCAAAATAAAGGGAGTCTCAACAAAATTCATAAATTTTCAACGAAAATTCGAATTCCATAGAAAAGATGAGATCTCATCAAAAGTTTTAATAGTGATATTTTCACCATAAGCACAAATAATTTTCAAATCTAGGACAGTTCACTTCAAACAAACATGCGGTGGGAACGGAGTTTCGAATGCATATATACGTACGTCCTTCCTCCTTAGCACGCATTCGAGACTCCGTTCCTACCGCATGTTTCAAGGCCATGCATTGATTTAATATAATTATTTGAGGAACGTTTATATTCAGTATTTCTCAAGCAAAGGAAGGAATTTTGTTTCTTCCGTATGTCACCTGACACGTCCACTTTTTTTCTGTATGTTTTCACTTCGGGTTCAAATAAATAAATTACCAAGGGTCGTTGAAATTTGAACCGGTTTATTCTGTCAATGCTACTCTGTGAGAGTATATTAGGATCGCTAACGCTTTTCTCTCATATCGCATTTACAAGACAATTTTTGTACAATTTTCTACCAGCTTGTGCTAATTTAAAATACTTCAATAATTATCAGTACAACAAAACTCGAATCGGAAAAATCGGACAATTTTTACTTCTATCACGGAATTATAATGAAATAACAAAAAATCGTAAGAGTAGCTCGATTTTTGCGATTCAAAGTTTGTTATAAAGCTAATGAAAATAAGGTATTATGTGTGTGAAAATTTGCTTGAAATTTTGCGAAATGCAAGAAGCTGGATTTGCATGAAATCTATAGGTCGTAAATGATGCTCGTGTAAATTTTAACCGGTGTCATATATCTCTTCCTAGACTCCCGATGCTAGCGCATTGATCAGGCATGGTAGCATATATCAATGCTAGTGAGAGTTTACTATTATCGTTAACGCGTCTCTTTCATGTCGCATTTACAAGACAATTTTTGTCCAAATTTCTACCAGCTTGTGTTAATTCAAAACCCTTCAATAATTATTATTAGTACAACAAAACTGCGATCGCAAAATCGGACCATTCTTACTTCTACAACGAAAGATGATGGAATAGCAAAAAATCGAAAAGTAGCTTGACTTTTCCGATTCAAAGTTTGTTATAAAGCTAATGAAAATAAGGTATTATGTGTGTGAAAATTTGCTTGAAATTTTGCGAAATGCAAGAAGCTGGATTTGCATGAAATCTATAGGTCGTAAATGATGCTCGTGTAAATTTTAACCGGTGTCATATATCTCTTCCTAGACTCCCGATGCTAGCGCATTGATCAGGCATGGTAGCATATATCAATGCTAGTGAGAGTTTACTATTATCGTTAACGCGTCTCTTTCATGTCGCATTTACAAGACAATTTTTGTCCAAATTTCTACCAGCTTGTGTTAATTCAAAACCCTTCAATAATTATTATTAGTACAACAAAACTGCGATCGCAAAATCGGACCATTCTTCTACAACGAAAGATGATGGAATAGCAAAAAATCGAAAAGTAGCTTGACTTTTCCGATTCAAAGTTTGTTGCGAAGCTGATAAAAATAGGGTTTCAAATGTGTGAAAATTGGTTGAAAATTTCTTGAAATGCAATAAGCTGCATCTACGTGATATCTTTAGGTTGTAAACGATGCTCGTAAAAATTTTAACCGGTTTCATATATCCCTCTCTAGAGCCCAAAGCTAGCGCTGCTCCATAACACTTTTCAGCGACACGGTTTTTAATAACGCTTTCCAATAACGCTTTTCAGCATTACGGTAGCAAGACACTTTTTGTGGAGTAGGTCTTCACCCACGGAATAGGTCTCTACCCTCGTATTTTATCTACCCTCGCAGAAGGAAATTCGTTCCGAAAAATACTGTACAAAGTGTCCGTCGGAATTTCACACGAGAAAAGAAATTGTAACACTAGTCTACAATGGAATATCAATATGCTGAGCATTTGCCATTGTTGCAAACAATTGTTATAAAAGATTCACATAGAGTACTTTCACTGCAATTTGTTATGTCCTTCATGTGCGAGACATAAAAAGAAAAAATTATACGCAGTTTATTATTGTTAATGAACTGATCAGGATCGCGCAATCTTCAATTCCCTTAAATGTGTGTTTCATGTCACGCCCTAATAGACATGTAAATAAAAATATTCTTGTCAAGTTCCTACAGGTGTGTTGACTCCTAAATTGTGGGGTTGTTGGACGCGTGCGAGTCATTCAGCTGATTAAAACCATGAAACGTGTCCGTCAGCGAGCTTAAAACTCGGTCTGCTCTTTGATGTTCCATCGATGTAAATACTGTGTTCCATAAAAGCACAGGTGAACGTGCGAGCTGAGAACGATGAAAAGTGATGAGGAGGGATAACTAGAGAAAAAACCCTGTCTACCTCATGTGTAGGCGAGAGAAAGAGGAAAAGCAAGAGGGTGGATGAGTGACACAACCCACAACCAGAACAACAACGCAGGCGCAACCTAACGAGTCTCATGTTCCGAAGCGTCGCGACGCTTTTCTCATTCGACTTCCGACGCGCGTCCGCGATACAGTACTGTTCCCACACCTCGGATCCTATGATTATTCATTTCAATCCATTCAAATAAGTATCATTTTTTACCATCATTTGTCAAGAGATAATCATCAAAAAAACTTTCCGTGAATGTAAACATAAATCCGAGTTGTGTTGAAAAATGATTAAGTTGGAGTTTAAATGTTCTTTAGTGTAGTGATTTTGGATTTAGTGATAAAATCTGTTAGAGTAATTAAGACAAAATTGATGGAGAAGATTAAGGATGATTGCGCTTGATCCTTGAGGATTTAGAGTGTTTGATGAAGTAAGAAACTTTGCTAAACTAGAGAAGATTGTTTCCAGTTGTTGAAGCATCAAGAAGTTCCATTTGGAACACTAATGGGCTCTGATTGATTAATTTTGGTATGTGGAGGAATAGGAAGCATTTTTTTCAGATTTAGCATGGACCCTGATAGTGAAAATAATTGAAGCTCAAAATGGTTTTGTATGAATAAAAATTGAAGCAATATTGAGAATCTGGAAGAATTTTAAGTCGTTCACACATTGTGGAACTTTCCTAAATATAATTATTATATAATTATTTTGATCTATGAGAATACTAAGAGCAATTCGTTCTGTCAGATCTCACATGGACCATGATGGGGAAGATAGATGAAGTTCAAAATGGTTTTGTAATGAAATTACCTGTCGGATCTGACATGGATCATGATAGTGTAGATAGTTGGAGTTTATGATGGTTTTAGGAAAGAATGAACCAATATTGATTCAAACATTAATTGGTTCATCAAGAGCAATAGAAATGTTATAATCGATTTGTTTGATCAGATTCGAGATTGACCATGAGGGTAAAATCAAGCCTGAGTCAAAAATAATCTAAGAAATAATCAAAACCAGAATATGAACAATAATTGATTCATTTTGAGCTATATAGAAGTTGAATTCAATTGTTTTGTCGGTTCTGGCATGGATCATGATAGGCGAGATAGTCTTGATTCCTAATGGTTATGTAAGAAAACGAACTGAAGCAAAATTAAGGATATTTAAGGTATTTCAGTGTTTCAGACATAAAGGAACTTTCTCAAACTAGAGAAAACTCTTCCTAGTTCCGCATGCATCAATATGGTTGTTTATTGGCAACGTAACTATTTCAAAACCTTTTAGATAAAAATCGGATAATAATCAATTAATTTCGATCTATAGGAACACTGATTACAATCTGTGGATAAAGTTCCGAAAATCGCTTACCTCCGATTTCTTTGAAACTCTGTATACCGACGTATTTTGACGCGCTGATCACGAATATGATATCGAGAATCCCCGCAAATTTTATTTTCATGGTGAGAACCATGAAAACCCCATAAAAATCATGTTTCTTCACGTTTATCTCAGTGAATAGTGAACATTCATGAAAAAGCTTCAGATAAAAGTTGTAGATCTTCTAAAAATACGTAATTCATATTCTATATGTTTTTACCCTACGACTGATGGTTTTCGATAAAATAGACGACAAATATGAAAGATCACATATCGTGCAAAATCTCTAGCCGTGCGACTTAAATTGTATGAAAAATTCCTGGAAGGCTGGATAGACGTTGAATATTAAAATTCGCAGAAATAATGAACCTGGGAAATTCTTGGAAGGGTAGGTACGAACGTGTGGAATGGACGGGAGAAACGAAACTTACGAGAGCTGAGATTGGTCGGAAGGAGACCAGGAGGTTTATTTTGAAGCGAGGCTTGGGGAATGGGGAAGGTGTTAGACCTACATTATTTCTATAACCAGTCATAGGGGTGCCTTCCCGCCCCCACGAGGCTTGGGAAACGGGGAAGGTGTGTGACCTCCATTATTTCTATAAGCAGTCACGGGGGTGCAATCACGCCCCCCACGAGACTTGGGAAATGGGAAGACTGAAGAAATGAGAGACCTACATTATTTATAACCAGTCATAGGGATGCCTTTCTGCTCCCATTGTACGTTAAGAAGAGTATCACGCGTAGGCAACTCTGCACTTCGTACCATCATTTATTTGCCCTATTTAATAGAAAACCGTCAGTCGTACGGTAAAAATATATTAGACATGAACTATGTATTTTTAATGGACCTACAATTTTCATCTGAAGCTTTTTTATAAATTTTCACTATTCACTGGGATAAACCTAAAGAAACATAATTTTTAAGGGTTTTTCATGGTTTTAACCATGAAAATCAAATTTGCGAGAATTCCCGATATCATATTCGTGATCAGCGCTTCAAAATACGTCGGTATACAGAGTTTCAAATTAATCGGAGTTAAGCGCTCTTCGGAACTCCAACCCAACTCTGCACTTTGTACCGTCATTTTCCTTTATTTCATCAAAAACCGTCAGTCGTAGCGTAGGAACATATAGAACATAAAATACGTTTTTTTAAAAGATCTACAACTTTAATCTAAAACTTTTTCATGAATTTTCATTATTCACTGAGATAAACTTGAATGAACATGATTTTCATGGATTTTTCATGGTTGTCACCATGAAAATTAAATTTACGCCTAGTTTCGCTATCATATTCATGATCAGCGCATCAAAATACGTCGGTATACAGAGTTTCAAAGAAATCGGAGGTAAGTGCTTTTCGGAACTCCACCCCAATCGGTTTTGTCAGGTATGACATGGATCATGATAGTGAAGATAGTTGAAGTGCATAATCGTTTTATGAGAAAATAAACCAAAATATAATTCGAACATTGATAGATTCATCAAGAGCAATGAAAATGTTAGAAGCGATTTGTTTTGTCGGATTCGAGAATGATCATAAGAGTAAAACCAAAGCCAAATTCATAATAATGTAAGGAAATAAGCAAAAGCAGAAAATATAAACACTAATTGAATCGATAAGAGCCATAGGAACATTGAATGCAATTATTTTGTCAGATCTGACAAGATAGTTTCAGTTCCTAGTGGTTTTGTAAGAAAACGAACTGAAGCAAAATTAAGGATCTTTAAGGATTGTCAGTGTTTCAGACATAAAGGAACTTTTCCAAACTAGAGAAGATTCTTCCTAGTTCCTCATGCACCAATATGTTCGTTCATTGGCAACGTAACTATTTCAAAACCTTTTAGATAAAAATCGGTTAATAATAAAAAAATTTTGATCCATAGGAACACTGAGTAGAATTTGTTTTGTCGGGTCTGACATGGATCATGATAGTGAAGATGGTTAAAGCGTATAATGGTTTTATGACAAAATGAAGCAAGATATAATTCGAACATCGATTTTTCCATCAAGAACAGTAGGTATATTTAAAGCTATTTGTTTTGTCGGATTCGGGATTGATCATATAAGAGTGAAACCAATCTTGAGTCAAAAAGAATAAATGAAATAATCAAAAACAATATATAAACACTAATTGAATTATTTCGAGCCACAGAAATATTGAAAGCAATCTTTTCTTTCAGATCTGACATGAATCATAATAGGCAAGATAGTTAAAGTTCCTGATGGTTTTGTAAAGAAAACGAACTGAAGAATGATTTCGAATATTCGAAGATTTTCAGTGTTTTAGACATGAATGAACTTTTCCAAACTGGAGAAGATTCTTTCTAGTTCTCATTGCATCAATATGGTTCATTTGCAACGTAAATGTATCAAAAATTGAATGAAATCGAATGATAATCAATCAATTTTTAGTTGTAGGAACACTGTATACAATTTGTTTTGCCAGGTCTGACCTGGATGTTGATTGTGAAGATAGTTGAAGAGCAGAATGGTTTTATTAGGAAATGAACAAAAACCTGATTGAAACATCAATTGTTTCATCAAGAGCAATGCGAATGTTAGGAGCGATTTGTTTTGAATAATTTGAGATTGATCATAAGAGTAAGCATAATATAAACACCAATTGAATTCTTTCGAGCCGTAGAAACATTGAATGCGATTGTTTTGTGAGATCTGACATGGATCATGATAGGCAAGATAGTTTCAGTTCCTAATGATTTTGAAACAAAACGAATTGAAGCAAAATTGAGTTTCTTTCAGGATTGCAGTGTTTCAGACATTGATGAACATTTCCGAACTAGAGAAGATTCTTCCTAGTTCTCAATAAATCAATATACGTATTCATTTGCAAAATAACTTCGGCAAAACCTATTAGATTAAAATTGGATAATAATCAATTCATTTTCAGCTCTTGGAACACTGTTTGCAATTTGTTTGATAAGATCTAACATGGATCATGATAGTGAAGATAGTTTAAGTGCATAATGGTTTTATGAAAAAATGAACCACAACCTGATTGAAACATTAATTGATCCATCAAGAGCAATGGAAATGTTAGAAGCGATTTGTTTGATCTAATTTGAGATTGACCATAAGAGTAAAACTAAGCCTGAATCAAAAACAATTTAAGATAATAATCAAAAACAGAATAAAAACACCAATCGATTCATTTTGAGCTGCATAGAAGTTTAATTCAATTGTTTTGTCGGATCTGACATGGATCATGATAGGCAAAATACGAGTAGTCTTAGTTCCTAATGGTTTTGTAAGGAAACGAACTGAAGCAAAATTGAGGATCTTTAAGGATTTTTAATGTTTCCGACATAAAGAAACTTTTCTAAACTAGACAAGATTAGTTCTTATTACATCAGTATGGTTGTTCATTTGCACGTAACTATATCAAGACCCTTTATATGAAAAGCGGAACATAATCGATTCATTTCGAGCTGTAGGAATACTGATTGCAATTTTTTTTGTCAGATCTGACATGGATCATGATAGTGAAGATCGTTTAAGCGCATAATGATTTGATGACACAATAAAGCAAAAAATCATTCGAACATTGATTTCTCCATCAAGAACAATACGAATATTTAGAGTGATTTGTTTTTTCGGATTCAAGATTGATCATAAGAGTAAAACCAATTCTGAGTGAAAAATAGTTTAAGAGGTAACATCCATGTAGGGGGCTGTTTTTGAAGGTCATTTTAAAGATTTTTTTTAAGGATATATAATATTCCAATAAGAATTCAAGAAAAAAAGTTTATTGCACATAATACAGGAAACATTAATTAATTTTTCAGAAGTATTTAAAAACAAAATGGCGCCTTCAGTGGACCCAGAGTACAGCTACTTTTTTCAAATGCCTCCACGGCCACCAACTTTTTGTCACCAATATTTATCTGATACAATTTTGAAAAAAAAACACTGGTTCAATTTGTTTTGTTAGGTCTGACATGGACCATGATAATAAAGATAGTTGAAGTGCATAATGGTTTTATGAAAAGATAGAGCAAAACATAATTCGAACATTAATTGTTGTATCAAGAACAATAGGGTTATTCAGATTGTTTTCTTCTGTCTGATTTGAAATTGATCATAAGTGTTAAACCCAGCCCGAGTTCATAATAATGTAAGATCATGATAGGCAAGATAGGTAAAGTTCCTGAAGGGTATGTAAGAGAACGAACTGAACCATCATTGAAACACTAATTCGTTCATTAATAGCGATAGGAACATTGAAAGCATTTTGGTTGATCAGATTCAAGATTGATCTTGACAGGGAACAAACCTGAAGTTTATAATGATGTAGAAAACAGGGCTAAAA
Organism: Neuroterus valhalla; assembly: GCA_011762715.2. Classification (NCBI taxonomy): domain Eukaryota; kingdom Metazoa; phylum Arthropoda; class Insecta; order Hymenoptera; family Cynipidae; genus Neuroterus; species Neuroterus valhalla. Next base: position 6,440 of record WSXT02223822.1, on the reverse strand, counting down.
CAAGAATGAAACACTAATTGATTCATCATGAGCAATACGAGCATTTGAAGCAATTTGTTCTGTCAATTGAAATTGATTGAGTTCATCAGAATTGATCGCAGCTGGAATACTTATTGAAATATTTCGAAAAATACCATAGAAAGCAGTTTAATTGTTTCAGCAGAATCCACATTGATTGTGAATGTAAACAAAAATCTCCATAATTGTTTTCCAAAGCAATGATATGAAACAAAATTGAAAACACTTTTTGTTTGTCGTACAATATCATTGGAAGAACTTCATTATTGTTTTATGAGATTCGACAGAGATTATGTAACAGAATGGAGCTCTTCATGATGGTTTTGAAGCGAATTATATGAATCAAAATTCAAACACTAATTGGGTAATTCTGATAAATACCATTGGAAGAAATCCCATTGTTTCATCAGGTTTGACATCGATCATGAGAGTAAACTAAGCTCTTCATGATGGTTCTGCAAGTAAATGTTCTGAAGCGAATTGAATTATTAATTGGTACATTTCGTACAATACCATTGAAAGTATTTCCATTGTTCTATCAAATTTGAGATCAATCGTGAAGACAAACCATGCTCTTCATGATGATTGGGTGAAATAATTATCTGAAACAAAATTGAAACACTAAATAGTTTAATTTTTAACAATACCATTGGGAGGACTTCAATTATTTTCTCACATTTGAAATCGATCATAAAGCTGAGCTAAGAAGTTCATACAGATGTAAAGAAATGTGCTGAGACAAAATTGGGACACTGATTTTCTTTGTATATGCATCAAGTGGTTGGTCATTTTGGAGACAAATAGACTCTTCTTCAACAAGTGGTTCATCTTTTTGCTTCCATGAGACGATTCTTCTGCCCTAATTGCAAGAATTCAGGAAATATTTCTCTAGATAGAACAAAGTGCAACGAGAATAATTTTGTTTTTATTATCAGAAAGGATAACGAAGATGATGATTATCAACAGATGCTGAAAATATACCCTCAGAAACGACACATATTTCAAGCGTAGGGTGGCTTTTGTTTCTCAAAAGTTATTTTTTTGTTCTCATCCCTTATTTTTCCCGAAAACTCAAAAAAGAGCGTCTTCTCTTAATGATAACCTTATGTTGTGTCAGAATAAGAAAACTAAAGGGTGAGATCAAAAAGACTCAACATTTTTGTTTCTTTTGATAAAGGTCAGAGGCCATCCTATCTCACCATCAACGATGCATTTTTTCTCCATTAGGAAAGGATACCAACAGAAGATGCTGATCGATACATGCTGAAAAGCTCTCACAAGAATCAACAAACCTACAAACCAATCAATGTTTTCCTTAGCAGGAAAAAACATTTCACAAGATGCTGATCCACTGCTGTGAATCTTTCTCTAGAAACAAAGTTCCCAACACCAACCACGAATGTTTTCCCTATCAATAAGGAATTACAAAGAAGATGCTGATCAACTCCTTTCTTGAATTGTCCCACTCTCTCTGGGACTTCAAACCAGAAAATGAAATGCCCATCTGAAATATCTTGGTACCAGAATGAACTCGACCTTCGAATCATGTATAAATTTGGACACCTTCCGCTCGAGGTACATAATCATCCATGGATGGGCAAGTATCCTCGTTTGTGTCTTCGGGTCGATTGCGAATTCCCTAAACATCGCGGTTCTAACCCGGAAGGAAATGTGTTCTCCAACGAATGCAATTCTAACTGGATTAGCTGTTGCAGATTTATTAGTGATGTTAGAGTACATCCCTTATGCGGTTCATTCATATCTTTACCTGCAACCATCAAGAGATCGCTACACCTACGGATGGACCGTTTTCGTCCTCTTCCATGCCCTCTTCACCCAAGTCTTCCACACAATTTCAATTTGGTTAACTGTGACATTGGCGGTTTGGCGCTACATCGCAGTGGCCCATCCTCAAAAAAACCGGGAATGGTGTAGCTATCGAAGAAGTGTTGTAGCTATCGTGAGTGCTTATCTCTTCTGTCCAGTGATTTGTGTTCCACTTTACGTGACAACAAGTATCAAGGAGTCGAGCAAATTAATCGATAACGAGGGAATGTTGGCGAACGCTAGTCTTTACAACGTGACTGAACTCCCGGAAGGTGTGACGAACGGGACAATTTTTTTGGTGTCCCTTAGCAAAAACGCGCAGGAGTTGAACTTCTGGATGTATAGTGTGGTTATCAAGTTGATACCATGTGTGGCATTGACTGTTTTGAGTCTCAGGTTGATCCTGGCTCTTGTGGAGGCAAAGAAAAGGAGGAAGAAACTTTCCGAGGCGGCTATGGTGAAGAATGAGGAGGAATTTTCCGGCAAAAAGAGAAGGAGAAAATCATCGAGACTAATGGATAAAGAAAGGCAGACTGATAGGACAACAAAAATGCTCCTGTTGATTCTACTCCTGTTTTTACTTACGGAGTTTCCTCAGGGAGTTTTGGGACTGCTGAGCGTTATTCTTGGGACGACGTTCTTCGAGAAATGCTATCTTAAATTAGGTAGGTGTATTCTCATTTTTGAAAATGATTCTTTAGAATTAAACAGTTTTTACGCACATAAAAATAGACTTTATCTTTTGATATTTCGCTCGCAACAAATTCTTCTAAAGGTGTAGCACATCAATAATCACAGCTCCACAAAAGGAAAAAGAAAAAAAAAAACTTCTCGGGACCAGACCATGCTGATCTTATATTTTCGAGGTCGCTCATTCCGAATCCGAGGTTCGTTTCACTTCATCACGTCATGATTCGTCATAACCTAAAAATAAAAACCCAAAACCTACCCTTACCAAACACTAAGTAGGCTTACCCTGCTGACCCTGAGAACAGTAAGTTAAATCACTCATTTTCTTGAAATGATTGATTTCCATACCAGGAGGGGGCTAATCCACCTCCCCTCATCTCCCTTACCCCTAGAAACTAACCCTACACTGCTACCAAACCACAAGCAGGCTAACACAGCGAACCCTGGGAACAGCGAGTTTAGTCGCTCATTTCTCTTCAAACAACTGAATTTCAAACCACTATCAGGCTCATCAACCTTCCTCAAACACACCTTACTCCTATCAAGCTACTACCAACCCCTAAAAATTACCCCTACCGAACTACCAGTAGGCCTACCCTCCTGACCTTGGGAACAGCAAGTTAAATCGCTTATTTTTCTTGAAATAATCGATTTCCTCACCAGGAGAGGGTAACCCACCTACCCTTAATCCACCCAACCCTCAGAAACTTCCCCCTCCATCCCTACCAAACTACAAGCAGGCTAACACACCTGACCTTGGGAACCGCGAGTTTGGTCGCTCATTTCTCTTCAAATAACTGAATTTCAAACCACTAGCAGGCTCATCAACCTTCCCAAAACACACCCAACTCCTATCTACCTACTAGCGACCCCTAAAAATTACCCCTACTGAACTACCAGCAGGCCTACCCTCCTGACCTCTGGAACAGAAAGTTTATGCGCTCATTTTTTTTGAAATAATCGATTTTCATACCAGGAGGGGGGTAACCCACCTACCCTCAAGACACCCAACCCCCAAAAACTACCCCTTCCATCCCTACCAAACTACCAGCAGGCTTACACTCCTGACCCTGTAAACAGGGAGGTAAAACGCTTAATTTTTGGATTAATTGAATTCTTCACCACAATTAGGCTAACCTATCGACCCTCTTAAACACCCAATCCTTACCTACTTGCCTCCCAAACCTTAGAAATCTCCTTTACCAAATTTTGAGCAGGCTAATACACCTGACCCTGAGAACCGCGAGTTAAGTCACTCGTTTCTCTCAAAATAACTGATTTTCAAACCCCGAGCAGGCTAATCCACCTTCTCCGGAAACACCTAACTCCACCTATCTACTCTACTAACCCCTTAAAATTACCCCTACCGCATCACCAGTAGGCTAACCCACCTGACCCTGGGAACAGCGAGGTAAAACACTTTCAAGATAACTGAGCGACTAAGTTCGCTGTTCTTTGGAAGTTGGGTTAGCCTGTTTTTGGTTTTGGTAGAGGAGGTTTTCAGGGTTAGGAGGTTAGTAGGTAAGGGTTAGGTGATTTAGAGGGTCGACAGGTTAGCCCGATTGTGGTGTAGAATTCAAATAATAAAAAAAGCGGTTTAAATCGCTTTTCAGGGTCAGAAAGGTTAGCTCACTGGTGGTGCGGTAGGGGTAATTTTTAAGGGTTAGTAGAGTAGATAGGATAGATAGGAGTTAGGTGTTTTCGGGTAAGGTGGATTAGCCTGCTCGTGGTTTGGAAGTCAGTAATTTGAAGAGAAATGAGCGACTAAACTCGTTGTTCCCAGGGTGAGGTGTGTGAGCCTGCTTTTGGTTTAGCAGAGGTGGTAGGAGTAGTTTCTAGTGGTTAGGTGGATTAAGGGTAGGTGGGTTAGCTCACTCCTGGTATAAAAACCAATCCTTTGAAGAAAAATAATCGATTCAACTTACTCTTCCCAGGGTCAGGAGGGTGAGCCTGCTGGTGGTTTGGTAGGGGTGATTTTTAGGGGTTAGAAGTAGGTAAATAGGAGTTAAGAGTGTTCTGGAAAATTGGATTACCCTGCTTGTGGTTTGAAATTCAGTTATTTGAATAGAAATGAACGACTAAACTAACTGTTCCCCGGGTCAGGTGTGTTAGCCTGCTTGTGTTTTGGTAGGGGTAGTTTCTAGGGATTAGGTGGATTTAAGATAGGTGGGTTAGCCCCCTCCTGGTATGGAAATCAATTATTCTAAGGAAAATAAGCGATTTAACTTGGAGTTCTAAGTGTCAGGAGGGTAAGCCTACTGGTAGTTTGTTAAATGTGGTTTGTGGAGGTTATTTTTCGAGGTTATAACAAATCCTGATGTGATGGAGTAAAAATCAGATTCGGAATCAGTGACCGCAACAACATAAGATTAGCATGGTCTGCTTCCGGGAAGAATTTTTTTGATCTTCTTTTGGAGCTGTGATAATTTATATTCCAAGTAGCGATTTCCTATTCTACCGTTATTTGGAAGAACGCCTTTAACTTCAGTTCGAATAAGTCAGCTGAGCGCACTAAACAGGAGGCAATTCAAAAGACTCATCTGGATTCGAATAGATGGTATTCTTCTAAACTTGTTACATTGCTCTGTAGTACTCCATAATCTTGTGGAAATGTTCCTCATTGGAAGAACGCTTTCCTGCTTGGTTTTTTATCTGTCTTATGATTTGAAGTATTAGTTGTATATGGGATTACATAACAGAAGATGATGGAGTTGGCCGAAAATAGTCTTATGCGTGGCGGATTAGAAATTTATTGGGAAGCGTAACATTAACAGCGCCAAAAGGAGGCGCTGCAGTGCCATAAAGAATAAGCTGCAATAAATGTCTCGATTTGTGGGTGATTCATATAATGGATATAGAGCAGTAGGAATAGTGTAATTGGAAAACTATTTTCCAGTTTGGAGAATGCTATTTCTAAACTATGATGTTCTATTCAGCTACGAAAAAGCTACACCTGCGTCAAGAAAAATTATCGAAGAGCGAAATATTCTGAATTTGGGTGTGGTTGTGATTTGGAGAGCTACAGTCAAAACTTGTGAGGGAGTTGAACAGTTGAAGTTTATTAATCGTGCCTCCTTATGTCGTTATAATGATTACAATGGTCCTGATATCAAAATAAGCTTCGAAGTCCTCGATTCCTTTGATTTTGATACCAATCTGGAAACAAGTTATCATTTCATTCGATATGTGAGGAACGGACCAGTAAACTCTTGTGGTTATCTTCTTTAATATTCAAATCTCTCAATCATCCACTGCGTTCATCTGCCTCTTCAGTTCTTCCATATAAATTCTGCTTTCTGATTTTTACATCGACAAGCTTTAGCACTCCATAGGAACTTGAATTAAAGCTTTTATTCACTTTGGAGTCAGAACCACTGATACAGCTAACTCCGGAACTGGTGTTGTATTGTGACCGGAGGTCTCACAAACGGCCATGCAGTTAACAAAAACTTGATGATTCCGAAGTTTATATTTATAATGTGCCAGTCACTACTAAAAGTCAAAATTCACTAAGCAGTGACCTTCGGAATCCTTTTAGATCACTCATTTAAAATTTTGCAACTAGATTATAACTTTTTAATAGAAATACAATTCGCAGAAATACAATTCGCAGCGATTAACGGCTTGGCTCAAATTTCCTAAGAGCAAATCAGGGAATGGGTTCATATTTACAATGAGTTAATTGAGACCAATTTAATGCTTAATAAAAATGAACAATATTTATTCAATGAAACGAGAGAAGAGGTAAATCTTTACCTATCGGATCTTTGTTCAATAACTTTTTACATTATTCGAGTGAGAGCAACGCGTTACGCACCATTATCTTTTTAAACTTTTTGAGCAATTGGAACTAGGTTTGGCGGCCATGTCAGACCCATGCCAAGCCAGTGTTTTCAAGATTATGT